>CM060874.1:528508-686008 GCA_030737845.1 Acorus calamus
CGGGTTGCTTCAAGTTTGGTTCCGTTACGCGCACGGCGCTCCGAATCGCCACTTGATGGATCGTCCAAGGTCACCCGACCGCTTCCAAGGACGTTGGTGTGATCGCCACTTGCTTTTCCTCAAAAGCAAGAAAAGAAAATGTTCTTCTATTACTCGCCTTCAAAGGGGGGTGTAGATTCTCCTCTCAAGGATCACGGCCGGCCGTGCCTTGAGGTGTTCAAGCTCGGATTGATCCTGCAAACCCAAAGAGAGAGAGAAAGATACTGCTTTTTTGGAAGATTGACAGATGGGATAAAAAGGGGTGTTCTTTCTGGTCAATGGACTGGAGGTGAGTTATCAGGCTCGACAAACCAGGAGGGATTTGTCAAGTTTGACGAACCAGATGCGAGTTGTCAGGGTAGACGAACCAGGGTTGGATTGTCGAACTCGACGAACCAGGGTTGGATTGTCGAATTCGACGAACCGGGGTGGATTGTCAAGTTGGACGAACCAGGGACGGATTGTCGGGATCGAAAAACCAGGGTTGGATTGTCGAATACGACGAACCAGGGATGGATTGTCGGACTCGACGAACCGGGGTGAATTGTCAAGTTAGACGAACCAGGGACGGGTTGTCTGGATCGACGAACCAGATATGGATTGTCGAGATCGACGGACCAAATATGAATTGTCGAGCTCGACGAACCAAGGGGGATTGTCAGGCTCGACGAACCAAGGGGGATTGTCAAGCTTGACGAACCAGGGAGGGTTGTCGAGGGTTAACTCAAAGAAAATCCAACAAAATTAGTGGGAGATCTTATATTAACAAGAAACTAAGACAAAATAAAATAAAATAAAATAAAATGAAATAAAATAAATAAATAAAACAGCATAAAAAGAGAAAAAAAAATAGCATATAAAACAACAAGCATATAAAGCAGTAAATGAAGTAAACAAAGTAAACAAAAGGGGTTAGTAGTCCTTGGGAGATACCCAAACTTGCAAATGGGAGTGTTCAAATGGTCCCTAGACCAACCGACCGACGATCCAAGTTAGGGTCGTCCGTCAGCTGCATATAGTTTCCAAAAGAACTAATAATAGTCTAAAATGTGCTCCAACACTTTCAACTTTGATTAAACTTATATTTATTTAATTAATAAGCTTATTACAACTTGCTTAAAGGTTTCTTATGAAAAGATGATATATTATACAAGTTCTTAAATAAATAAAAAAGAAGAGAAAAGAAATGGAAGTGAGGGTAGGGAGGTATGAACTCTCTCTTTCTCTTTGGCAAGGGAGGGTGGAGGATAGATGATGGTGATGGAAAAAAGGGTGGTTAACTTTGGGTGGTAGTGAATGAGTTCGGATGGGTGACTTTTGGTGGGAAAGAGAAGCACTTGGGTGGTGAATAAGGGGAGGTTAATGGTTATTTAGAGTGGCTGCTAGTGTGGGAGGTGGTAGAGCTCATAAATGGAGGGTGGAGGGTGTGAGGTGTTGTTGGTGATGAAAAAGGGTGGATGGGTTCGGATGGGTGGTTTTGGGAGAGAGAGAGGGGAGTTTAGGTGGTGAATGAGGGTGGTGGATGGCTGTTGAAGTGGCTGCTGGTGTAAGGGGTGGTGGTGGTCGAAAATGGAGGATGGAGGGTGGTGAGGAGCTGCTGGTCTCGAATGGGGAGGCTAGGGGGGCTTTTGGTGGCTTTTGGGGAGCAAAAGATGAGTGATGGATGTCTTTAAGCCTCCCATTGCCTCCCTTTTATAGCCCAAACGAGCCACCACCTTCTTGACACATGTTTGGGGAGGTAATGAGTGCCCCACGACGCTCCCACGTCGCTCGGAGTGGCTGACGTCGGTGGAGAGGTCGCAAAATGAAGCCCATGCCGTCCTTTTTCGAGCTGAAATCATCCCAGTATTTTCGACGATCCGTCATCCCATCGTCTAGGTCGACAATCCATCAAAGATCGTCGAAGTCGACAATCCTTCTAGCGATTGTCTTGATCGACAATCCATCCAAGGTTGTCGAAGTCGACAATCCCTCAAGCGATTGTCTTGATCGACAATCTCTCCAAGGTCGTCGAAGTCGACAATCCTTCGAGCGATTGTCTTGATCGACAATCCATCCAAGGTTGTCGAAGACGACAATCCCTCAAGCGATTGTCTTGATCGACAATCTCTCCAAGGTCGTCGAAGTCGACAATCCCTCCAAAGTCGTCGAAGTCGACAATCCCTCAAGAGATCGTCTTGATCGACAATCCTTCCAAGGTCGTCGAAGTCGACAATCCTTCAAGCGATCGTCTTGATCGGCAATCTTCAATGGGATGTCCTGGTTGACTATCCACGAGGGGTTGTCTATGATGACAAGTGATTGGCCGTTTGTCTTGGTCGGCAGACAGAATTTCAGATGTCTTGTTCAACAGCCCAAGGCTTGACTGTTCCGGGCAATGGTACTGCTCTCTAAGCTTCTCTTTAAGAACTTGTATGCTCATGTCTTCTTTCCCTTCTTCACTCAGGTGATTGTTCTAGCTCGAAGAAGATCATCGGGGTTTAGACCTGCAAATTAAGATATCGCAAGTGATAAGTATTTCACAGTTCTGGCTGATCAAAATGGGGTATCTACACTAATGCATATCTCAAATAATTGTCAACCTCATAATGTGTATGAATGCAACGGACACGCATACCCGTATTTTATGGCACCTAGTCATCTACAGCAACTAGCCGCAAAGATTTCACATAGAAAATCGTATCAACTAGACGCATGTCACCTAGACTTGGGTCTATTCTGAACTGTAGTCACTTAGACTAAGCCATCTAGGCTACGTCACCTAGACCAATGCGATGCATGCATGATCAACACATATTTTCATCCCAATAATATGCATGCGACAGTTTCAAAATATTAACATTTATAGCACAATAAGTAATAAGGCATCAGCCTACATATTATAACATGCTCGAGTTTATACATAAAATAACATTTCAAAGTCATTGATAAAATCCTTAAAAAAAACTACATAGGAGAATAGAATAATATTTCTAATAAATAAAAGAAAATTGAATAACCATATTAAACAAACTACCCATTTATTTTAAACAGAATCATCCCAATGGCTTTGACTTAGACTATACACCTAGCTTCCAAATAACAATTAATTGACAACTCTATCTGACATTACTGTAATATAAAATTAATTCAATACGGATCCAATAGTCCATCCACCCTCATGTGGCCCACTAAACCAACCAAACCTCAAAAAAAACAAAACACATGGGCTGGGCCTTCATCATCTTGACCTGTTTATTATTATAAACAACACAAGTCTTACGAAACCAAAAATATTACATGCCATTCACCACCTTATAATAGATGGAAACCCATTAAATCTATAAAGTCATCAACCCATCTATTCCTCTCCTCAACATTTACACCCGACCCTTTTTATCTCCTATACACGGCATCGGTACTCTCTCCGAAGACACACAGACACCTCTCCCTCTTTCTCTCTTTCCATTTCTACCTTCTGATATTCATGACACAAGAGATCTATGGCCCCAATCTAAAAGACTCAAGAATCTAGATCTATAATTACCAAGAAATTCAAGGAAAGAATTAAAGAATACCTATGATGGATGAAGAACTCTCTCCTTCACAGCGGCGTCTATTTTTTTTTCTCTAGGTTGACAGGATAAGCAGGATGATTTAGGTTAAAACGTGGTATTAATCGGTACCCTACAATGTCTTTAAATCCGTAACAAATTTTTTGTGAGATATGGGATGTAATTTTTGAAAAAACTCTTTATTTTCAAGTGAGTCCTATCATACTTATCCAGCCATCCAGGGTCCTGGAGGGATACTTCTACATAAAAAATACCAGACTTTTAATATTCACAATAAGATCCGTTACCATATGCTCATTTCTAAAAGGCCTCAAAACATAATTTCTTCAACTCCAATTTTACACAATCTCACACAATGGTTCTTGAGACCATTATGGTATCAAAAAAATTTATAAAATAAATATTTCAACTTCATTTAATAATTTTAAAATTTATAAATGAATTTGAACCTATTTGGATCCTACCTCTATGGGCCAACCTATATGCACATAAAGAGAACCCAATAATATAATAACTCTATTTTTATATTTAAATCAATATATAAATAGTAAAAGAGTACAGGTGTTACAGATTATCATCTATTGTTTTTGTGTTTGATCGATTTGAGCGATTTGATTGTCAATATCTATCGATTCAGGTTTGTACTATTTTATCTTTATGTTTGTTCGCTGGGTTAATCATTACATTGATCTACATTTTTATTTTTTGTTGAATTTGGCATTTAAAAAATTCAATTATATTTTTAAATATAACTGAATTTTTTCAATGTGATTTTGAACAGTATTTGTTTTTTTTAAGTCAACTACATTTATTAGATTTATTTTTTAAAAAGTCTATCTAAAAATTATATGCATTATATTTTAAAAAAAAATTTACCTTTTATGACGTTTATGTTTTTCTTTAAAGTTTTACAATTTAGTTACATT
The DNA here is from genome assembly GCA_030737845.1 of Acorus calamus. NCBI lineage: Eukaryota > Viridiplantae > Streptophyta > Magnoliopsida > Acorales > Acoraceae > Acorus > Acorus calamus. The sequence continues at coordinate 533,028 of CM060874.1, forward strand.
TTCAAATGTATCTGAATATTATATGCATTGTACTATTTGTTTTTAGTGTGATTTTGAACAGTATCTCTTTGTTATTTTTAAATTCAGTTACATTTATTAGATTTCTATTTTTAGAAATGTATTTAAACATTATATGCATTATATTTTAAAAAAAATTGTGCATTTATGTAGTTTATATTTTTCATTAAAGTTTTAAAATTTAGTTAAATTTTCAAATTTATTTTAATTTAATATGAATTATACTATCCGTTTTTAGTGTAATTTTGAACAGTATTGGTTTGTCTTTTTTTATAAATATATCTCAACGTTATATGAATTATATTTTTAAAATTTTTTTGTGTTTTTATGCAACTTATGTTTTTCATTAAAATCTAGTTACATTTCAAATTTATTTGAACTTTATATGTACTATACTTTCTATTTTATTTGTGAATTTAAATAATATATGTTTTTTCTTGATATTCAACTACATTCTAAATGTATCTGATCTTTATGCTAACAAATTTTGTTTTTATTTTAAAAAAGCAGATACATTTTGAAATGTATCTAAATGTTAAAAAAAAAAGATGGAAGTGGAAGTCGGAGGACTGAAAAGGTAACCAAACCTCATCTATTATGATAGAGGGCATGACTTCGATAGAGAGCCCGACTGAAGTTCGTGAGGTACTGGACCCACTTACTCGAGTCGCAATTGTTGGCGTGTTCAATGACGCAACACTGAGTCATTATCCCCAACTCTGTCTCACAGAGCAGCTTCAGGATGTTGTACCCATCACCATGTAATTCGCGATCCTTTATCACGCATATGAGGGGGTTTGGATCCTCTGTTTCGATTTTATATGTTAGGATTTGCAAAAAAAAATTTTAGAGAATGCCACGTGTGTGATTTTAATTTTCAATGGTTGAGACATATTTGGTGGGTCCCACTTTTTATTTTTATTCTTTTGATCGATACCAAAATACTGTTAGGTGTCAAATTTTATTTTTGATGGTTTACATTTATTAAGTGGGGACCATCTCTTTGCTTTTCCTTTTTGTCAACCCAATTTAAATTTTTTTTTTTAATCCCACGGGGTCCACTGTGTTAAATATTCTAAAAATTTTAAACTCCTGTACACAACTTGTTTTTTTTTTAAATCTTTGATCTCCAGGGGTCCACTTGGGTTGAATATTCCAAGCTATTCAATTCCTTCAATTGGTCACCGTCTCTCTCCCATCATACGAAGGTATTACTCTTTTTTTTTTTTGACACAAATTGGATGCTATATTTATTTTGATAGAGACAAAATAACAAACTATTTATGGGAGTGTTAACTATCAATGTTAACCAAGGTCATTTGCTCTTACATGTGGTTTTAGTTAAATTTCTTATGAAATAATTCTTATAAAATGAAATGGTTGATTAAATGACTAAATAGACTGATGTGAAATTATTAGGATAACAATAAAAGAAATTCACTAAATATATTTGAGAAACTGTTGGGACAATGTCAAAAAAAAACTTGTTACGTTAAAATATTAAATATCACTTTATCTTGAAAATGTGTTTATGTGTTTATATATCATACATTACATATCATGCACTATCATGTGCAAAAAAAAATAATTCAAGTTGGGTTGACAAATGGTAAAAGCAAAGAGATGGGCTCCACTGAATAAATTTAAACCATCAAAAATAAAATTTAACACATGATAACATTTGGTGTTGATCAAAAGAGTAAAAATAAAAAGTGAGACTCACCATATAAATCTCAACCATTGAAAACTAAGGTCAATCACGTGACAATCTCTAAAAAAAAAATATTACAGATCCTAGCACACAAAAAATCATAGCAGATGATCCAAACCCCATATAAGCTGCGGCCGCTAGTATTGTGGATTGAATGAATAAACAAAACCGATAAACTCAGCATATGAAAACCCCCAACCTACCGTTGTTTCACGGCGGCCCCCAACCCATGCCCAAACGGACCCTCAAAGCTGAAAAATGGACTTTTAAACGGCATATTATCCTACAAATATACAGGGCGGTATTTGGAATGACTGATATATTCGTGCGTTCACTTTGATTGATCTTAAAAAGGTGGACCTACAACACACACGCCTCTTACACAAAACATCTAGAAGGAGAAACAAATGGCCAAGAGAAGGCCATATCAACCGATCCACTTCAAGTCCAAAAAACCACATTAATTTCTCCACCACCTCTTCCTCGAATTCAACCAAACCATCTCCTTCCCTTCCTGCACACAGCACACATATATCAACTCCCAAACTCCCAACAACAACCCAAAGAAACAAAGAAACACACATGGCGGCGACCAGGGACCACGACCACAACACCACCCTCTTCGAATTCTACAGTGACTCGACTTCAGAGATGTGCGCCGCCGAGGATATCTTCCTCCGCGGGAGGCTCCTCCCTTATAGACCCCCTCAGACGACCGAAGAAGAGCCACCCAAGCCGACCGCCCATCACGGAAAAACAGAGTCTTTCGATGAATCCAATCGAGGGTGCGCGAAAGGCCGGTTTTTGAAGGGTGGGTCGTCGTCATCGTCGTCGTTGGAGTACCGGAAGCTGCAGAGAGCGAGGAGCGAGAGGCCACCACCGCCGGCATCGGCGGCGAAGCCGAACTGGTATTGGATTGTTTTCGGGTCAGTGAAGTTGCCGGGGGAGATGGAGATGAGGGACATCCGTAGCCGTCAGAGGCGGAGACAGCCGCCGCCGCCGTTGTCGTCAGAGGGGAGGAAGGCTGCGTCGGTGAAGAGCGGGAGCGGTTGGAGGCTATTGAAGTCGCTTAGTTGTAAGGGACATGATGATGACATTTTTAACGCCGTGATTGTGTAATAATTTTTTTTTGTTTTTCATTGTACATGATCTTACAAAAAAAAAAAAATTGTTGAAAAAATAAGTTTGGACAACTTGGAAGATTTTATTCTTTGAGTCAAAACTTGTTGTACTAGCTTAGCTTATATTTAAATTGAAAAATAGCTGTTCTTTTATGAATCTAAGGCTACGTTTTTTAAACATAGCTTTTGAAATAAAACTACTTTTTAAAATTATTTTAAACCTTGAATTTTTTAGAATGTTTTTTTTAATTCAGGAATCAATATTTGAAAGGAATTTAATGTTTGGTAGAGAAATTTGATTTTCAATTCAAAAAATTAATTCCAACAAAAAAATCGTTGTTTGTTTTTTAATTTTTTAAAACACGGATTTCGAAAGAAAAATTAAAAGGGATATAACTTTCGATTCTGTAAAAAACTGTCATGTTTGGCTGCACAATTTTAATTTTTTAACTTTTTAAAAAACGAAATCCGTTCTAATCATGCAACCAAACGGGCCCTAAAAATTATGTATATTGAAAAGTCATTTTCAAATCCTGTTCAAGTAAAAGGTTGCAATTGAAACTCGTTCTCAAACAGTAAATTGCGTTTGGAATTTTTGTCTTAACAATTCATGAGTGTAGACAAAAAAAAAAAAAGTATCTAATTTTCACAAAATCTAGAATAAGACTCCTGTGGAAAGGATAAATTTCTTTTGAAATCACAATTACCTAACTAGTTCTAATGGCTTGATTGGGTAGAGGAATAACAACACGCAGGAACATTGGTAAATAAATTCAAAACAGACCATTGTTTACACGGAATATAAGTATATAACAATATAACTAAGACATGATAACTAAAAATAAACTGATGTTGATATATCAATCTTTTCATGAAATTAAATTATTCTACCCAATTTATTTCACCAATATAAAAGTGACTCCGTATCAAATTATTTATCTCACCCCTTAAAAATGAGAGAAAATCCTTGTCAAATAATTTTTTTACATTTTACAGATCTATACTTAAATAGTTATCTATATCAGAATAATTTATATCAGCCCCTGTTTGGAACGAGGATAGGATTTATGACAGTGTATATATTTATCCAAGCATAAATGAGTATGAAAATAAGAATACAGTGATTTTGTGTTTGATTATGTTTTGAATTATTCTCATTAATAAATGTAAAAATAAATGTTTTGTTATTTTGATAAAATGTGAATAAAGTATGAATAAAGATTTTAAAAAGTAAAAAAAATAATGATAGTTGATTTGATAGGTGATTATAAGAGATAATAATAGTTGATTTGACAATAGATCCACATATTCTTTAGGTTGAAATAACTTAAGATAACTTTAATTCCAGAGGTTGATTGGAATCCATATACCACTATATACTGGTTTATTCTAACATACTTTATCAAGGGTTATCCGAGGCAAACAAACATATCAAAATTCTTATCCAGTGTTATCCAAAGGCTTATACCTAAAAAAAATGGGGGCTACTTGTTTGTAACTCTAAGATTATTTTTTTCAAGGGCATGATTAGCTTAGAAGTGAAGGGAAGGTTGGATGGGGAGGCGTCTCTATCTTTTTATCTAATACTATATATTGTGACATGATATTACAGTTGCTCCATCTATTTTTTAGTTTCCTTTGCTATGTCATTCTTTCTTTTTAGGTGATACCAACAAAGTGGTTCTTTTATTATTTACTTTTTTGTGTGGTTAGGTTAGGTGTAGCTTACCTCACTGAACTGTTCAATCTTGCTTGTTTTATGAATAAACATAAGACTGATAATTGTAAAGATTCTATAATAAACAGATAAATTCAAGCGTACACAGGATTTGTGGAATAACTTTTTTTTATTAGGTAAGTGTTTATTTTATTATTATTTTTATATATGATTTGTGGAATAACTTTTTTTTATTAGGTAAGTGTTTATTTTATTATTATTTTTATATATGATTTGTGGAATAACTTTTTTTTATTAGGTAAGTGTTTATTTTATTATTATTTTTATATATTTATTTCTGGTTAAATTTTAGTTCCCAATGCCTGTGTTTGGTATAATAGTGAAATAACTTTTCTTCAAGAGAGATAAATGACTGAGTTTGATCAAAATAACATCCTTACGTATGCAAGGTGAAAAAAGCTCTCACTGTCAGTAGAAAAGCTAGAAGAATTCAAACAAATACAGCTATATAATTTGAAATACAAAGCTTGATGATGATCAATTTATAGGCCTCTAAAGTAGTTAAAAAACTGAGAGTTGTGCCAAGTTTGTCTCCGCCAACTCAACTGAATACTACATAATATAAAAAATTAGAAGAGTGATACACTCAATCCATTTTACAACATATATTTTTCAATCTTATATACTATGATGACATAACATATACTGTGTTATTATAGTATATAAGATTCTATTATAGTATATGAACTTTTTTTTCATTTTTTTAAAGTGAAAAATACACTATCTATTATATCTTAATATATATTTCATTTCATATAACAACATATACTTAAATGGGAGAGTAACTTAAAAAAACCAATGTGGACTTTAATTGGAGCTAAACGTATCATTTTCCAAAAGATTAACTAGCCTGATGAAATAAGAGCAGACAAACCATTCTCCAGAAATTAGAGAACAGGGAATGAAAATTCCATTAAGATTGTAAGAAACCATCTTCAAAAACAGAGTAAAAATAGCGATATGAACAACAATTAGAAAAGAACAAACTTAACAGCAATTTTTTTATAACACCATATGCCCTTCATACACGATCAACAATTAGAACCTAGCACTAGAGATTCACATTACTGTCAGAATTTAGAATATGAAAACATTGTGATCTAAAGTTAGACCAGAAATCCAATGATTCTCAAGTGTTATCAAAGAAATACACTGCGTGCATGATGATACAAACAGATTTTAACAATACACTTGATGAACAAAACAAGTGTGAAAACATCAAAACTGAAAAACTGATAATATGGAAATGACAAATTTGACGAATGTGCAACTGCTTCAACATCTAGAGGGATGTGCATAGTTTTCACATGCATGTCTGCATTAACATTTTGAAGTAAACATCAAATCCAAAGTTCTCCCCATGATATTATAGATCATTTAGCAAAAAAAAAAACATGTGATATGGAGATTACTTGTTGGTCTAGTTCTGAAAAATATTTGATTTCTCAGTATCTTCCAAAAAAGATTTTTCGTGGTCAATTGGAGATGTCAATTGAATGTATCATTACAAGTGGATTGGAAAATCATTAGCAAGAAACCTCTCTTTCAATTTAAACCATATACCACTATCCATTCACTAGTTATATTTTATGAACTTCGTTTCATAAATCTCAAAGAATAGAGATACCATTCTAAGTGATTTATTAAAAGCCAGAACAAAAATGCTCTCTTTCAACTTATAACATGCACAATGACTTCAATAATTACTTCAGTTTTAATCCAACATACAAAATATATATTCATATTCTTACTCTAATGCATGCAAAATACATCACTCATAACTCTACTGCTTCTGGCTGATCTTTCTATCAACTATACAATACACCTCAAGAAATAGGCTTAATTGGAGCGGGTTGTTGTCATATTGCTGAGCCTGTCAACAACTATTGCAAGGTGTCATCATCAACTTGCGGCTCATTTGATAAAAAAAACCTTAAAATATTTCAATAGGTCAAGAAGCTCCAATCCAATAAGGATCCAAACTCCCAAGTTAAACACTTTCAATTTTCATAAAAGGAAATTCAGATTATACGGAAACGATTATGCTCCAAAAGTTTCTTATCACACCAACAATGGATGTGATAAATTTGTCATATATAGATGACATAATGCCAAAGCTCTAAATTGGTCAAAGGACAGGCACCACAAAAAAACACTGATGAAACTAACCTGCTTTGAAACAATGTAATACTGAGCATCATTTTAATCTAATCAGATCAGAAATATCACATCCATTATGGATTTAGAAAGCTATACCTATTAACCCAAAAGATGCCTAAACAGATTTTATGCAGGAGCATACTGAAAACATATTATCCCTTTCTAACATCAAAGCAAAACAAAGAGATTTAAGCCCATCAACACTATAATATTATATGTGCTAACAGTGATATTTCATACTTCAAAATAGAGAACCGCTAAAAACTAGTCAAGCTAATCCTGCTTCAAAAGAGAAAAAGCAGAAGTTCAATTCACTTTTGAACTCCAAATGACTCCAAATGGAAAACTACCTACTAATCACTTTAGACTAATCAAGCATAAATCCCAAATGGCTATCACATATCTGCATATTTCATCCTTTAAATAAAAAGCATCCCATTGTATAGCCAAGTCATCCTCTGAATATCAAACAATCCAAACTTTAACCATATTACATATCATCTGAGACTCAAATTGAAGAAGGAAAGAAATGCAGCTCGCAAAGACTTCCCAAATGATTCAATTCTAAGAAACGCCATTAACTTGGTTCATAATAGCTTTCAATACAAGAGGAAACCAAAGCTCAAATAAATGTTACAAACACTTCATATCTCCCAGAAACAAAACAGGAAATCAACAAATACAAAACAAAAACAAAGAAGAAAAGAATCTGACCGTACCTGTTCAATTGCACGTACAAATCCCGTCTGTGGGAGGGGATGCAACGAGAGGGCAAAGCACGCCATTCCTTCCTGGATCTAGGGCTTCGATTTTCAATCGATCAGAGATCTAGGGTTTCTGAGGTGTTTCGTTGAGTGAGAGTTGTTGCTCTTCAAAGTTCGAAATAACGAGAGATTAATCATTTCGTTTTTTACAATAAAACGTGTAATATTCACTACACACGTGGATACTCTTATCGCCGTTCAAATAACAAGTAGCCATAACAGAAACCAATCATGTTTGAATCCTAACCGTCAAAAAGAAAAAAAAAAAATAAAAGGATACGATTTTCATTTCATCAAATTCCGAGATCGAAGTCTAAAAACATAAATTACAGACACGAAAACCACAAAACGGCTAAATCGATCGACCGATCGAATTGCTTCGCCGTTCCTCAACCGCCGAAGCCGTAGAGGGTGCGTCCCTGGCGTTTGAGGGCGTAAACGACGTCCATGGCGGTGACGGTCTTCCGCCTGGCGTGCTCGGTGTATGTGACGGCGTCGCGGATGACGTTTTCGAGGAATATCTTGAGGACTCCTCGCGTCTCTTCGTAGATGAGGCCGCTGATGCGCTTGACTCCGCCGCGGCGGGCGAGGCGGCGGATGGCGGGCTTGGTGATGCCCTGGATGTTGTCCCTCAACACCTTACGGTGCCTCTTCGCGCCTCCCTTTCCCAAACCCTTCCCACCTTTGCCTCTCCCTGACATCTCTCTCTCTCTCTCGATGGAGATGGAGATTTTGGATGAACTGATTTTTGTTTTTTTTTGGTGGACTATGTATTTTTGGGAGGGGGGCTTTGGGGGTCCTTTTATAGGTTGATCGGAGGAGCTGCGTCGATCGTTGGATTTAAACGCGATCCGCGTGCTTGTTTATTGGATAATCTGGACCGTTAATTTTTGACGCTCGCCTCTGGTTGGAGGGAGGTCGAGTTCCCGGATCGTGATTATAGGAGAACGTGGGATTCCGCTCCACGGAAAAAGCCCTTGTAGCTGTCGATATTTACAAAGCGTGCCATCACATTTTTTGCTTTATTGGCGTAGAACATAAGATAAAGAATAAAAAAAAATACACGAGAATAACTCAAAAACGAAAAAAATTGTTTTGATAGAATAAACCCGATAGTTATGTCTGGATAAATTAGGATAAGGTCTGATTATTATTCTAAAAAAATATTAAAATTGTTTATCAGAGCTTATCTATGTCAATGCATAAAAATATCATTCTCTGTCATTTTAAAAAATTTATCTCACCTAACAGTCTCACACAGATTCCAAAAAATATCGCATCTATCAAATCAATTATACATCTCTCACACTATTCCCCAAGGGCATAGTTCTCATTTAAAAAGTTATACATTTTTATTTATCTCTTATCAATCATTTATCATCACTTTATCCAAGGTGAACCAAATAATAAAAAAATCATTTTTACGCTTCCCAATGAAAATAACATAAAAGTCAACCAAAAAAAAAATTTATTTAGCCTATTTTGTTATCTATCACAGTATAGCTATCAGGAGCGAATAACTCAATGACACATCCTACACGTTGGGTTAAGAAATTGTGACATCCATTCTCAACCCATAAGAAAATGGTAAATTGTGCATAGAAAAATTGTAAATTATGCATAAAATTGTGATATTCTTAAATATTTCAAATAAATTAATAATTCATTGAATATGTTAAACCTGGATTTCAGATCATGTGAAAATACAATACCACTGGAGGCATGACCTGCAAGAGGATATGAGGCCCTAGGGGATACAGTACCTTTCTCCAAATTCGGGTTGTGATTGAGTTTTTTTTTTTTTTTTTTTGGTAGGGCTATAAGTCTCATCTTACAATACGACTACAAACTATTTGTGGGGTCAATATGGACTCACACACTGAACCTTGAGCAGAAAGCCCACCATTTTTCTGCGGTCGACATGAGTCGAATCCGCGTCAAAGCCCAGGTGGGCTATGTCCCTGTCCACCTTACCAAGTCGAGTTGTGATTGAGTTAACCTCCAATTAGATCTAACTCGTTTGGACATATGCTTGAGCTAATTTTGTGTTTAAAAAGTAAAAAATTTACGAACACATGCAAAGAAATGGATCCCTAGAAAATTTATATTTTGACCCTATCTACACATATACAATAATTCCATGTAAGAAAAGATTTACCGGATTATGTTTTCCAAAGTTGTAACATGCATTGAAAGGCATTCCGTTCATACAGGTAAATGCTCAATACCCAAGTAGTAGGCTTACAAACTTGATCTTGATCAAGTGCTTTTTGGAGAATACAAACACTTTTAATACCACTGCATTTCAATCCCTTACCTCACTTTTTTCTGTGTAAAAAAATCTAACAATTGAAAAACTTCAAAAATAATGCTTTTAAAAACCGAGTTTGCAATGTGACCGAGATTTTAGAAATCTTTGATTTTCAATCATGCATCCAAACAAGGCCGAAGAATAGCAGGGATTGCGAAGCAATGCATCATCATATACACAATTGAACGGAAGTGTTGACAATGATATAACTTGATTGGGATTTTCTTCTGCAAAAATCCCAAAGAAGTTATACAAACAACTTGTGGTTGACAGTAAAATTTTAAAGAAAAATGTTGAAAGCCTTTATCCCAAAGATGCTCAGCACCAACCAAGCTCTATAAATCTTCAGGAATCATGGGGCCTGTAAAAGAAGCAAAAGATCAGCAATACAGCATTGCTTCTTGAAAACTAGAGAAAAATGGAACACAAAAATATATCTTACGCTTTTCAAGGGGCAAAAAAAAAATTGAGTTAAGTGGCCTTTAGCATCCAAAACTCCAAAATTTCTAGGATTTTTAAGAGTATTTTTGTGCATGTAAGAAACTGACAAAAAACAAGAAACATAAATAAAAATTGTCCTTGTCCACTCAAAGAACTGGTGTTTATTTCTTGGTATGAGAAGAGAGATTGTGAGGGAAAATGAAAAAAATACTCGATAATTGAAAAATATTTTTTCCATCATTTTTCATTTTACCCATATTCTCCACTCTCCATGGGTTTTCATCCAAAATTGCACACAAATACACCTTATAAAAAAAAATGTATGAAATTCTGGACAAGTCATTCGAGTTTGTGTCAATGAGATTGGAAAGGTACCTCTAGGAGTGCAAGAAGCAGCGTAAAGCAGACGCCGCCTTCAACTCGAATAAATCACAAATGGAACTGCATGAATGTCACATGAGAACTCATTAGGATACTCTGCAATTAGATAAATTTATCAGCACCTTTAGAAAAATCTAAGTTTAAACTTTGCATAGTTTTCCTAGTAAAAACCTTGCAGAAAAATCAGTTAGTAAAAACTGCCCTTCAGTCACATGCTTTGATAAGCAACTTAATTTAAAACAAGCATGATGAAACGTGATCATTAACATATCAAGGGGACAAGAAAAGATTGGTAAGTAAAGTCTTCCACAAGCATAAATTGGAATTACAGAATGGTAGCCATTTCTCATATAAGATTCCATTATTTCTAAAAAGTGATATGATTTTGCAATCATATTCATCACTTCTGTCTGCCACTGAGTCTATAAGAGGGTCTGGATTTCATTAAATAGAATACCAGATTACTACAGAAAAAAAAAACCTTTTTTACAATCATATCAATCCCAACATAATCTGCATGTTCTAACATCAATTGTGTAGTACAGAAAAATGTTTGCAAGGCTACCTGCTACAACTATGTCTTCTATATTCCTTTTCACCCATGCTGAGACTTTCCGCTCTAAATAAATAAATTAATTAAAAAAAAAAACTTTCACTTCTACATACATCACCTCACTGCAACTTGATCAATGAGTCCTCTTTAAAATAATAGGTCGACAAAATTGCAGAGAGCTCATTCGGAATGAAAAAAAAAAAACGAAATGTAAGAACATATGTAGAAATAGAATATTCAACGGCTCACTCAATAGTTATTTTTCCTTTCAAAATTATGATTAGGACCTAAATGATTGTGGTAAGGCAGATTGACCTTTATTCTAATGCCTCGTAATTATTCAGCTCAGAGTCTTAATGTCAGAATGCTTTTTCTCAGCACTTCCCCATATAAGAAGAGGGGCACCAGCATGAGTTTAGTCAGCTCACCATCAATGTGGTTCAGCAAGGACACAGCAAATCAACTAAATCTGCCTAATGTCACGAATAAAATAAAAAACTCAGCCTTCAACAACATTCATATAATATTATAATTCATTTTATACTGATTGCCATCTCTTAAGTAAAAGAAGCATAGAGGTTTACACAAAGTGATTTGTACACAGTTACTGAATAATGCTTGCAAATATCATAGATAAGTAAGAAATACAAGGAAACAACAAGTATGGGTAAAACCACTAGATGAGTCCTTTCATACACAAGTTCTGATGCTTCTCTCTTAAATATTCTGATTAGTGAATAAATTTCGCTTTGAGCCCAGTACGCAGTCCAGTAAGCATGAGCGAACAGTCGTGTCATGCTTTTTTCCAAATTTATCTCTAGAAGATATCAAGGCATAAAGAAAACAGGGAGCTGGAAGCACCACCATCATCAGAGTTCCTCAAATCAAGAATGTAGGCCAACCATAAAAGCCAGAATGTAAAAAGGAAATCATCAGAAGAATTCATTTTAGGTCATAATTCAGGATCTCTCCATCTACCAGGTATCTGACCATGACAACATCACAACACAAAATCTCACTGCAATCACCAGTGCTCTTTGAACAGCTTCTCAAGAACCAGACAAACCAGCAAACACAATCATGAGCTCAATATAGTTATCTTGTATGGGATATTATGTATGTCTTTGTTATAACATTAGATTTGAAGAGAGCACTTATTTATATTCCAATTAAAGACCCCATAAAACTTTTACCTGCCATCTCTCACCATGCGGTACCATAACATGAGAATACAACAATACTGTAAGTTGTCACCATAGTTTGAAATGCGGCCGCACGCACATGCTGATGTGCGCCCCCGGGCGCACATTATACCCAATATGCGGCGCACGTTCGAATTCCGTTCGAACGGAATTCAAACGATCTCTTACCGTTCGAATTCCGTTCGAACGGACTTCGAACGGTAAAACCTACCTCTGAGTTCGAACTTTTGTTTGAACGGAATTCGAACGGTCTCTTACCGTTCGAAATCCGTTCGAACGCAATTCGAACGGTAAGAGACCGTTCGAATTCCGTTTGAACGGGGGTTCGAACGGAGATTCGAACGGGGTTCAAACGATTACCTTACCCTATGTGCGACCGCATGTTCGGTACATGCGGCCGCATATGCCATGTGCGGACCCCACCGCACATGCGGTCCGCACATGGTTTTGAACTATGGTTGTCACTCATCAGCAAACTAAATGAACATGCACCACATACACGCAAGCACCAAAGTTTTATCTCTATAACATAAAGTTATGGGAAGAAAAAGAACGCTACGAAGAACATCAGACAAACCAATCCATCAGAAAATGTCAGGTACAGTTAGAAGGACTAAATTACATCAATCCATATGTAAGGAACCCCAGCATAAACAGATAAACTGAGAATGCAACCTTATTAGAACTATAAAATAATAACCCATCTTGTTTTCAGAGATGGATTCCTTGTAATGTAATTTCAAAAATGGATGACGATGTCTATGCAACAATTTTGTGGAATAGTTTCACAACTCTGAGAAAAGGAAAAAAATCTAGAAGGAATGCTTACATTATAAGGTCTAAATAATTTTTAGCAAAGACATGCTTGCCAATACATTAAATCAAGATCAAACATGCATGATAACTCATGTAAAATGGTTAATTAGTAGCTCAATAATATGTAATTATGACTTTTTATAATTTTATTCTAACAAATGATGACACAGTTGACAAAACTAAGTAGGTTAACAACACATCAGGAGGACAATGGCCTGAAATATGGAAACAAACACAAACACACTTTTCAGATCAATTGACTGGATGCAAAGAGAAAACAAGTTTAGGTTCAATCCCAAAAATATCAAAATTGGTTTCTCTTATCACAGAATAAGTCAAAAGATGTTTAATCCACTCAAGCTAGATAAATGTTTAAAAGTGGTTGATCTAACAATGGAAAGAAATCTGCAGATAAATTCAGACTAGATCTTTCAGTGTATGCCTCATTTTTACAAATATAATTAATGATACCATCTTACCAACTAAGAAAATGGTTAGCACGAGCAAGAACGTGATTCGCAGAGAACGGCTATATTGCGTATATATTGAGCCCTGTAGCTGACGTTGATATCCACCAACCCGTCCAAGAAGTTGTCTCGAAATCAAGTCTTCCTTGTAGTTACCAAGACAACTCCCACTCCTTTCATTCATGCCCTGTACAACACATAAAATAACATCAAATCATGAATGAAAAAGAGGATATTGAATCGATAAAAAAGGAAAGGCAAAATGGTTCGTCCAGTGGCATCTCTGGAGGATTAATCTGTGCAAAAGTGAAACCCACCTGAATGAACCGACTTGGTCCCCTAGAACCATGGTGACTCGAGTCCCCTCCAACCTTCTCCTTCGGAAAGCTGTTTCTTAACCACTTTGTCTTCATCGCCAATTCGACACTTCTCAAAAACCCAAGATGTCTAGAAACATAAGCAGATGTCTCTGTACTAGCCTCTAAGGCTTTTTTCCCCACATCCTCATCCGGGATTGTAATCCTCCAAGCACCCATATCCGGTGAACTCCATATCCTCTTTTGACCATTCAGTTGCACTCCACGACCATTTGACGTATCTTTCACTTGAAGAACTTCTTTTGCTAGTGACTTGAAAGGAAACTCAGCATCATCATCACCATTTCTTGGAGTTTCTTTAAGACACTTAACCGAGTCTAAACGACTACTCTCTTGGGATGAACCACTACGCTTAGAAGAAAGTGAGCTGACATATGAGTCTTTTGTACTCGAAGATGGTTGTGAAGTTCCTGAAAGAAACGCTTCCAATTCACTACTTTCTTCATCATCTAACTGCACCCACCGAAGGGGTTGCTTTCCATCCTCAATTAATGAATCCTGGATCATTTTCTCAATATGAGAAACCTGGTTTTCTATAACCTCAACGAATTGTCTACGCCTAGCAACGGCATTGTCCTCCATAACATTCCGACAACTCAAACTGATAGCCCTATCAAACTCTTCCAACTGCTCATTCACCCACCAACATTGAAGAAATACATCGGATCATTGAATTAATTCAAAAAGAACCAATACCTAACAATAGAACTTATAAGACCAAACACAATCTGAAGAAGAAAATTATAATACCTGCCATTTTGCGGTGCCTAATGCAGTTTGTAGCTCTTTCAACAGCTCATCCATATGATCCGAATCAAACCCATCGTTACGGCCATGAAGCCACATCCGATACACGGATTCCATTCTTATTTTGGTGACATCAAAAGAAAGCAATTTTTGAGAAACCAATTTCCATCACCAACCAAAAAACTGGATTTTGAATAAATCAAACGCTATACACCGAATTTCAAACACTAAACATTAAGAAATGAATTTTTAACAAATCACTGGATATAAAAAAACTGGATTTTGAATAAATCAATCGATATACAGGCCCATATTGTTTGTGACACCCAAAAATTAAAAAAATCGATTACAAATTCCATCACCAAACAAAAAACCCGAATCTTGAACAAATCAATCGTAAGAACAAAAACTTCAGGATAATGTTATCAAATCTGTTATCAAAATAAATTTTTATTAGATTTTATTTAGGAATTTAGGATTTTTAGGATCTTATATTTTATTTTGTTAGATTTTAATAATTATCATTGTAATTGTGTCTTTACTATTTTTAGTAGAATCATAATTCACATTATGAATATTTATTTTATGTTTGAGGCCTATATAATGAGTGCCACCATATTTTGTAATGGAATAACTTTTAATCAATAATATTTTAAATTTTCTCCCTTTTGGGGTTTTCTTCCTTGTGGATTCAAGGATTCCTTGTGGATTCAATGAATTTATGAGATCTCAACGCTGGTTGGATCTTTCTATCGTTAATTTTTAACAAATCACTGGATATAAAAAAACTGGATTTTGAATAAATCAATCGATATACAGGTCCATATTGTTTGTGACACCCAAAAATTAAAAAAATCGATTACAAATTCCATCACCAAACAAAAAACCCGAATCTTGAACAAATCAATCGTAAGAACGAAAACCCAAAGAAGCAAAAACAACAATTTAATTTAAAAAATACATGGATTGCGAGAGATGGAGAAAAAAAAACATACAAATCGGCGGATTCCTGAACTTCCTCTGCCGCGGAGAAGAACGAATCCTTCTGCCACTGATCGAAACTGTTCACAACCGCCGCCATAGCCATCCACGGAACACCTGTCACGGAATCCGATGCGAAGAGAATCTACCGATCACCTGCGCTTCTTCTCTTCAGAGGGTCGAAGAACAACAGACCCAACAAATTGAAGAATCAATGGAGCGAGAGAGAGAGACGATTGAGAAGCCCTTCCTCTCTCTCTCTCTTAATTTGATCCCGCGAAACACTCGTTTATTGGGACACGCGAACCACCAAGATTTGCACTGTTATTTAACGGGGGCTTTTTAAGTTTCAGGGCATCAATATTTCCTATTTAAGAATTAATCCCTCTGACACTTGTTTTGGAGTTTCCAATAATAAGTGCGTGTATGCCAATTTGGGTACAATAATATAAAGTGAAGGAATTTAAATTAAAAAGTGATAAAAGGAAATTGTTTTATTTTTCATCCGCTTTTTCTGTTTTTTTAGTTGTTGTTAAAGAGTCATTATAATTAATTATTCGGATATTTAATATTATTTCTAGATTTTTTATTTTGTGTATTTTTTATTTTTAGGTTTTTTTTTAGGTTTCACTATTTGTTTCTATAAATAGAATCTCATCTAATAATAGAAGAAAAAAAATCAATAATCTAACATGGTGTAGAGCTTTCACTTAAAAAATCCCAAATCTACAATATTTTTTTATTTAATATAACAAAATAAAGTTATCTCTCTCATTTTCAGTATTATGGAAAACTAAATTAAACTTAACTATATTCTTTTAATAAAACAAAGAAAAAAATTGTACTTATTTTGTTTAGTATTAACGTTAGATTCTTAAATGATCTCTTATTTTTATTTCATTTTCACCTCTAGCACGCAAAAAATGCATCCTATACTGGATTTTTCATAGATTTGATTTGCATTTTTTTGTTAAATATAAATATATAAAAATCGAAGTGTTGCATGTTGAGTGAAAAAAAAATTTAATGTCTCTAGTTCTATAAAAAGAAATTTTTCTGTACTCATGTTATGACACGTACTCCAATATTTGAGTGGTTTTATAGATTTGATTTATATTTTCTACTAAACATAAATCGCCCCTAATTCGAAAACACAACTTTATTTACATCTAGATCAATTTATGGGTGTAAAATAAATTTAAAAGGACTCGTTTTTAAATAAAAAACATGTGAGTAACCCAAGGCTAAAAATTCCAATTTATTTATTATCTTGCGGGATAACATTAAACGAAATCCCAAACAGGCAAAACAATGGCAGGAACCAAATCTAATTTTCAGAATTTGTATTCATAATTAAATATGAACCAGTTGGGTGACACATCACATCCCCTCAATAATAACAACTATATAATAGGACATTGAATATTTTATTATTTAGGTCTCCACAAACATGTTTTATGATGTGGTTCTGGTCACCAAACAGAGAGAACCTTAGAAGCAGAGGTTTGGTTAGTATTTGGTGTTCCTATACATTATGGGGTCAACAGCCACCATGCCTTTTTTCTTTTTCTTTTTTTCCTTTTTTTTATTGGGAAGTCAAAATTGAACAATATGAA
Organism: Acorus calamus; assembly: GCA_030737845.1. Taxonomy (NCBI): domain Eukaryota; kingdom Viridiplantae; phylum Streptophyta; class Magnoliopsida; order Acorales; family Acoraceae; genus Acorus; species Acorus calamus. The sequence goes on from CM060874.1 coordinate 550,432, forward strand.
TAAACCAAGCAGTTACTCAGCAAAATGGCTGGTCTAGAAGAAATTCAATAGTGGTAGGTCCATAATAAACTCCCACATGTGGGTGTTTGACATCACAGGCTTGATTCATGCATTTCAGGGTCGCTCTCTCTCTCTCTCAACCATGGGATCTATTTCTTATTTATTGAGAAATAAAATTTGACAATTATATTGACAAAAGTTTCTTTAAAAAAAAGGGATTATCGAAATATTTTAAAAAGTTTAGTCACTGGATACTTATTAGTGGTAGAACATTTTAGATGATATTAAATTAACAGTGCCTAGGCCCCAACTCATAGGCCCCACTCACAGGCCCAACTCACAGGCCCATGAGATGTCATCACCTTATTGGTTGGCTTGTTGAATTTTGAAAATGAATAAAATGACAAAATACAGATAAACTCTTCATTAAAAATAGATCCTATTAACCCAAATCCCATTTCTTATTAATCTTTTCCATTAATTTGAAAAATTTGCATATTTTGAAAAATATATCTCACTAAAAAATTTGTTTATTTTCAAAATTTGAATTTTGAAAATTTTTATGAATTTTACACCAAAACTTACCTAACTTACACATAAATTACCTAAATTGTTTTTCATCAAAATTACACCAAAATTACCTAAATAACACAAAAAAAAAACGTTCTAGTTTTTTTTTCATGATTATAACTATTACAAAATGTAACAGTGTTGCATAAATGTAAATGTAACAATCTTATGATTGTATAATTGTGCTGTATAAATGTAACAGTGATTTCAATGTAGCAGACTCCTCTACAAAAGCAAATAAAAAATTTGCTCTTCAATGACTGTTTAGATTGTCATGTTAAAAATGTAACACTTCCACAACAATACACATGTAATTAACTATTACATTTACAAATTTACAAATCATTATATGTATGACTGTTACAATTACAAATGTGACAAATATAAATCATTATGTGTATGCGATTAAATGTTACATTTACGAATGTAACAAAAAAAATTACAGATAAGAAAAAAAGACTATTTAGTGTTACATTTACAATGTAACAATAGCATCAAACAACTGCCCCATATGAAATATAACAGTATGTATAAAAATAGATCTTACCTCATCTTTCAATCTACCAATTTCATCATAATATCTCACAATCTCCATCTGCATAACAATAATAAAGTTACTTTTTAATATATAAAACCAACCAAAATCACATTTTTTATTTTAAAAACGGTTCTTTTAAGTGATGTACACAAATGAAACGATTGAACGTCAAATAAATCAAATCCAACACAAAAACACTCATTTTGATCGCAGATCTGCAGAAGATCGGAAGGTTCACCTCGTATTCCCTAGTTAGAGTTTGCCGGTCCCAGACGACGAAGGTGACGATGACGACAGCGATGAAGAGGAGGGTAAGCCACTTCGACCTCTTCAGGTAGTACCCCAGGGGTGGAGGTACCTGAACCTGTTGGAAGAAGACGACGATCTGCTGCCCCAAGCCATTCCTCCCTCTCTCTCTTCCCTCTCTCTGACGGGTTCAAAAAAGGAGCTGATATGATCGGTTCCAAATTCAATAATTGATTGGTGTTGCTGCGTGATTTTCAAATGAATTAATGAAGAAGAATTACAAGATTTTAGAATTGATGATACTCTACCATAATCAGATGAATCAAAATAGTTAAACACATTTTAAAGAAATAATCAAGCAAATGACATAATGGGTAATGTCTTGTTGCACCTCATGAGATTTATTTAGGGCTTGTGAAATTGGGGCCTAAAAATCATTATTGTTAAATTAATAATCACGCATCTGTCTAATTTAAATGGATTATTACATTCTTTGATGGTTTATAATACTAACATTAATTGTTGCATCTCTTTCTTATACTAATTGTATGGCCTAATTAAATCATGGGATTCTTTTTCATATTTATTAAATTGAGAACATTAATTGCAAAATTTAAATTCTCATAAATGTTGTGTCCATAATGCAATTAATTAAGGTGATTGACAACATTAAGCAAAATGTTAAGACTGTGTCACTTTTAAAGGTCAAATATCGCGTTTTATTTATTTTAATAGTTCGAGCATTCAGTTTCAAAATCTAACTGCATATTTGTGGTTCTGGTGTTCACTTGGGTTTAGATGGAAATTTTTGTAGCATTTCGAGGTCTTTTTAGAAATTATGCAGTTTGGATTGATGTTTGGATTTAATTTTGTTAATGCCCAAGATGAAGAGGTAAAAATCCGATATCATCACGAGATGTTCAGTTTTGAGATAGCTTCCATATAGAAGTGAAATTAGATCAACTGGATTCATGTATCAAAAGTTATGGGTATTTTTCCAATTATACCCTGGGGATATGAAATCCAGGCAGCAGCCCTGTATGATGTTTAGCCTAGATTTTGAAATATCTGGAGAGGTTATTTGATCTGGGTGTAAACATGAAAGCTGTAGATAATCTTCTTATCTTTCCAATGCCATTGGAATCGTGCAATTCGGAGCTGTATTGAGGAAGTTATGGCCGTTTAAGTGAAGGCTGTCCAGAGTTTTTTAAGTCCGAGGACAGCTCGGTCATTCAGTCCGACCTTGCCTATTTAAGCTCCCCAAATGCACGACCTTAGCATATTTTTCCCCTCTTTTGCTCTGGTCCAGCCCCTCTTTGGGTGGAGGAAGTGGTGGTGATGGTGGGGAAGGAGCACAAAAGGAGAAGAAAGGTGTGTATACTTTTAGTTGTGTGGTTGTGTTGTTGTTTCTCTTCCTTCTCCTCCTCCCCCCATAGCTGATTCCCCCCCCCCCTTATGTTTTTCCCTCCCCTTTGGACCAGCAGCCCCCCCCCCCACATGTTTGATGAAATGCCAAAGAGAAGGTGTGCTTGGATTGGGTGCATGTAGATCAAGCAAGGTTTGTGTGTTTGAGCTTGGCTTCCCTCTTCTCCACCCTCCCAAGGTATATTCACTTCCCCTTTTGTGCCATATAGGTATTTGTGTTAATGCTTCAAAGAAGTATAAGTTTTGCTATCTATTGCTTTTGGTGGTCAGCAATGATGTCCAAGTCTTGTTGTAGGTGTTTTTCCCTTTTCTTGTTGTTGGGAGCTTTATGTTGTTGTAGGACAGATTTATGACTTCTTAAGATCCTTGTATAACTAATACTTGGAAACATATTTTGAGCCTTGTGTCTTCATTTCATATGATCATCTATGTGTCTAGATGTTATATATGAAATTTGGTGTCATTATGATATATGTGTTGTAAGTTATAGCCTGATTCTCATGGTCTGTCCAGATTCGCGCAGAAATTAACCAGTTTCGGAAAATAATTTATTTCGTGCATTTAGAGATTTTATCAAGTTATTATGTCTTCACGGAATATGATCCCAACATATTATAGAATGTGTGTAATTTATTAGAGAATTTTTGGATGTGTATTGTGTGCTGTGGAGACCAATGTTTGGGGCTGGTTGCAGTAGATGGACTAATCTTGTATAAATATGTGTCAAAAAGTTATTATGCATGGTGTGGGCAATATCAGGAGTTGTTGTCTTCATGAAGAAGGCTTGTATATGTGTCAAGATGCTTTATATTTAATGGAGCATCATTGGTTGTTCTTGCAGATCTCGTAGACCGGACGCGCGGCGATCCAAGTACTAGTGAGTGGTTCGATCCAAGCCCTCGGGATGCGCTCGATGCACGTAGTCATGCATCGCGCATCCATGGGGCTTCTTTGCACCCCTATTGTGTTAGATATTGCATGCTAGGGCTGTATAGCTAAGTATATTGTATAGAACCCCCTTTTCTACCATATATTGCATATGTATCATATTCATGTGTGAAGGTATTTCTTTTATGTTAGATAATTTATTTAGCCTCTACTTGTCCTAATTTTAGGTGGTGATAGTTGAGCCACTTTAGATGTTTATTTGATGCTTAAGCATGCTTAGTGGTGACCTTAGATAGCCAAAGAATCTTAAATATAGTTAAGTCCTCATGTATAAGCTACTAGCATAATATGATGTTTGGTCTGTATGTAAGGTTTGCATGTATGTGTTTAAATACCAGGAATTGGTTTGGATACATGGACTTTATGTTGTGATTAAAGGATGACGTTTATGCTTGTTAATGTTTAAGCACATTATGTGGTAGTTATACAAATGTGAATGAGCATACATGCCTTATTTATAGTGTGTACAAGCTAAACTATCAATGGTAGAACTCGTGATGAACGGGTCTTTGGTTAGTGGTTTGATCAACGCACTAGAGGAGCTCATATTATGGCTATGCGTGTTTTGTAGTACTTATAAAATGACATAGTTGTATCATTTATTACTGTCTTGTGGAATGATTGCTAGTCTAGGACTTGTATTGCTTAACTTTCATTCTACTCACTTGTTCTATGTGAGAGGCTTGGAAGCCTAGAGTGTACTATATTTTGCTTGTTTATTCAATTAATTGCACTCCTATATGTGGGTAGTCTTCAGTGTTAGTAGATGCTTAGCGGGATTTAATCATTGGTTGATGCATATAATTCCATGAGTATTGGTTTTGTTCAACTGTTACATGCTAGGTTATTTGGACATGTGGTCCATGCATCTCATTTTGAGACTGAATATTCTCCTATAATAATTGCGCTTGTTTCATTAATAGGACCTATATGTGATAGGTGTTGGTATGATCTATTGTTAGGATTATATGTTATTTTCAATGTGCAAGCGTAGTAGTTGATTGTTCGACATCCATGTGATACACTCGCATTAGAATTCAGGAGAATTCATTAGCATTGTTAATTACTAGATGACTATAGTTGATCCTTGATGATCGTATTGTGAGCGTGGAATGCTTCTCCCTTACCTCGTATCCGCGTTGAAGCTACCCGGCGTTGGAGCTATCCTGGATTCTGCTCCTACATCATAGGAGGCCCAATGTGTATTTCGATACCCTTGTGGCTTCGTACCTATCTTGGAAGGCCGTCAGGAAGAGGGCTACCCGGGAGAGGGCTACCGGAAGGTTAAGGGAGTTAGCGAGTTGATTTCCTTTCTAATAGTCCCATGTCACCCTAGGGGTGAGGATGGGGACGAGGTTGGAGTGCTTCCTCCCGCATCGTCGTGCGTCGAAGTTTTCGAGCGTTGAATGCTTCTCCCCTACCTCGTATCCGCGTTGAAGCTACCCGGTGTTGAAGCTATCCTGGACTATGCCTCCACATCGTAGGATGCCCAAGGTATATTTTAACACTGTTTTGGCATCGGACCTACCATGGATGGTTGCTAGGAAGAGGGCTACCCGGGAGAGGGCTACCGGAAGGTTAAAGGAGTTAGCGAGTTGGCTTCTGATTTCAATAGTCCCATTTCACCCCCTAGAGGTGAGGGTTAGGGTAAGTTTGGGTCACGTTGTCGCGTGACATTTATATTGGGAATGCCCAAAGTATAATACATCTGCTGAATGGTGTGAGGCATTGCGATTAGACTTAAGGTACTATGTTATCTAATAATGATATGCATTATGGTTAACCGTTTGGTTCCTCTCCAAGAGTTCTAAGAGATTCCCCCCTACGGGTCGAGGGTTAGGGTGAGGTGAGATCGCGCCTTCACGTGACATTTATATATGTTGAGTTTCATCCCATATTCCTTTTTCTTAGAAAGAAAAACAAAGATGATGAACTAATATCATATGATTATTATAGAGCTTGGATCCTTGCCACTCACTGAGCTTGTAGCTCACCCCTCGTGTGTTATTTTTTCACCAGGGATTGGGTTGGCGTGGAGCTAGAGCATCTATCTGGCGTGGTTCGTGCGTGGAGTGTTCCATCTTCCAGTTGGCGAGTGCGAGGCTGTCAGCAATCCTATTTTCTTGTATATGTATTAGTAATCGTGCGTGTTGCACATATGGCTGTATTGGACTAGACTTGGACTCTCACAGGACAGTGTTTGTGTATTCAGGTCTGTAATAATGTTTTTGATTTACAGACTTATTTATATTTTATACTTCCGCATTTTTTTTTAATTGGCTATCGCTTCCATGTAGTCTTGTTACCTTATTCGATCCTTGTCAGTTTTTGTGTGATTGGTATGTTTCCGGGGCGTAACAAAGATGGTATCAGAGCCTGGTCCTGTCAAAGCCTAAGTCTAGTCGTGTAGATGAGTCGTAGGATTTCTATCCAATTACTCTGATCTTAGTTCTCCGCCTTAGGTTGCTGACATGCCTCCTCACTTCCGTTGACGTGGTCATGATTGCCCTTGTGCTCCTGAGATTGCCGACTTGGTCGGCGGAGTAGGGTCAGTTGTTGGGTCCCCTTTTGTGAGACCAGAACCTAGACAGAAGTCTAGCCTTGGAATTCCATATTGATAGACTTATATTGACTGTCTGCGTGTGGGTCGCGCTTTGATCAGGGAATTTTATTCCCATGCATCGGTATTGCTTGTAACTATGGAGTTCGTGTACGCCGCCGACTTCTAGTGTTGGAGTGTAAGGTGTGTGCCATCACCTAATGTGATGCTTTCTTTCAATTTTTCCCCTCTCGGGGTTAAGGGACCTTGCGGGGTCATCGTTGAGACCCGAGCTAGGGTGCTCCGTGTTCCTTGTTTGGTTGTCGGGATATCCTATATCGAGACCTCAGGGTGCTCTCCCAAGGGGTCCTTTTTCCCCAGTCAGGGAATATCTTTGAAGCATTCGTTTGTTGATTGCCTTTCCCTCTCACTTGAAAGATGTTGTAGCGAGTGGTGATGCAAACGATAAGGATTGGGCGCATCCTTTTGCAACTTGGTGGGCGATTGCTTATGGACTGGGTTCCATAGCCACATCAGGAGTCGCTTCGATATATCATCGTGCGTTGAAGCTACCCGGTAGAGGCCAGAGACCTGTGAGGTGCTCCTAGGTACTATCTAGGACGCTTGTTGGTGTGCCCATATGGTAGAGATAGTTGACATGGGAGGCTACCAACTAGAGGCCACACCGGGAGAGGGCTACCGGATGATGTCGAGAGCGTGGACTCCCCGTAATGAATCTACCCATTGAGTGCAGGATGCTAGAGTTCCAATGGTTGTAGTTGGGCGACCTGTCTGTGGCGGCATGTGGAGCACAGTTGTTGATACTGTCGCATTTTGCCCCCCACATTGGTCATAAATGAAGAGATGTGATGCAAGCGTTCATGGTGGGACTCAACCGCCGTATCTGGTAGATGACGTCGCACAGGCATTGTCGGGGTTTGACGACCTCCTGTTGCGTGTCTTACGGATTAAGTGCGGTTGTGTGGCTTACCCGGCGTGTCAGGGTCATCATGAGCGTCAGGCCGAGGAGCATCGAGATGCTCGAGGAGAAGAATTTAGATTTAATAATTTGAGGAGTTGTTCTAATCTCCCCGTGGGGGTTGAAGATCAAGTACCCCTTATCGCGAATTGATGATCTGTTTGACCAGCTCTGGGAGCGAGTGTCTTCTCTTAGATCGATCCTCGCAGGGTACCACCAATTGGAGATCCGGGAGTTGGACGTCCTATAGATGGCATTTCGTGACCGTTTCGGGCATTACGTGTCTTAAGTACTGTCGTCAAGGATAACGAATGTGTCGAATGCCTTTAGGGATCTCATAAATTTTATTGGATCTCCGTGGACTAATTTAGGGTAGTCTTCATCGAGGTTGCTAATGGCGCGATGTAAAGGCGACATGGGTGATTTTGTTTCTCCATGTGGCATGCCTCAAGCAAAGTTTGAGAATCATCATCGCGTTGGGAAGCGTCAGTCCATCGAGATTCCTCAGTGGAAGTGGAAGTGTGTTATCATGGATTTCGTTGCGGGCTTGCTAAAGTCGTGTTAGGGTCGCGATGCCAACTAGGTGATCATTGATCAATTGATTAAGTCCGCACTCCCCTCCCTATCCGACTGACCGAGTCTCTGGACGATTTGATGCGGGTATTCGCCTCCGTGATTGTTCGTCTTTATGGCACTCTGGTCGATAATCATTCAGGCTGAGACGCGAGGTTTACTACGGGGTGTTGGCATAGCCTTCAGTAGGCTTTGGCACAAGCCTCCAGTTAAGTATAGCGTTCATCGCCACCGGACGGCTAGGCAATGAGAACGATTTAGACCTTGGAGGACATGCTAAGTGTCTGCATGTTCGACTGTGGGGCAGTTGGAGAGGCATCATCCATTTGGAGGAGGCTTGTCGTGTAGCCTTGCCCCTACAGCTGGCTCATGCCCACAATGTCGTCCTTGTCTCATATTTGAGACATTATGTCCACGATACTGCTTATGTCATTTCGTTTGAGTGACTCATCCTCAAGCTGGATCTGTCTTCGTGGAGCCGTAGATCAAGATTTTGGACCAACATCATAATAGACTTCACACCAAGACTGTTCCTTTGGTTAAGTGTGTTGGTAGCACTAGTCTGGCGCTTGGGCCACTTGGTAGTAAAAAGGATATCATGCGTGATACATAACCGTAACTTTCCCCACTAAGATTCTTAATTTCGGGGACGAAATTTTTCGAAGGAGGAAATGATGTTAAGACTGTGTCACTTTTAAAGGTCAAATATCGCGTTTTATTTATTTTAATAGTTCGAGCATTCAGTTTCAAAATCTAACTGCATATTTGTGGTTCTGGTGTTCACTTGGGTTTAGATGGAAATTTTTGTAGCATTTCGAGGTCTTTTTAGAAATTATGCAGTTTGGATTGATGTTTGGATTTAATTTTGTTAATGCCCAAGATGAAGAGGTAAAAATCCGATATCATCACGAGATGTTCAGTTTTGAGATAGCTTCCATATAGAAGTGAAATTAGATCAACTGGATTCATGTATCAAAAGTTATGGGTGTTTTTCCAATTATACCCTGGGGATATGAAATCCAGGCAGCAGCCCTGTATGATGTTTAGCCTAGATTTTGAAATATCTGGAGAGGTTATTTGATCTGGGTGTAAACATGAAAGCTGTAGATAATCTTCTTATCTTTCCAATGCCATTGGAATCGTGCAATTCGGAGCTGTATTGAGGAAGTTATGGCCGTTTAAGTGAAGGCTGTCCAGAGTTTTTTAAGTCCGAGGACAGCTCGGTCATTCAGTCCGACCTTGCCTATTTAAGCTCCCCAAATGCACGACCTTAGCATATTTTTCCCCTCTTTTGCTCTGGTCCAGCCCCTCTTTGGGTGGAGGAAGTGGTGGTGATGGTGGGGAAGGAGCACAAAAGGAGAAGAAAGGTGTGTATACTTTTAGTTGTGTGGTTGTGTTGTTGTTTCTCTTCCTTCTCCTCCTCCCCCCATAGCTGATTCCCCCCCCCCTTATGTTTTTCCCTCCCCTTTGGACCAGCAGCCCCCCCCCCCCACATGTTTGATGAAATGCCAAAGAGAAGGTGTGCTTGGATTGGGTGCATGTAGATCAAGCAAGGTTTGTGTGTTTGAGCTTGGCTTCCCTCTTCTCCACCCTCCCAAGGTATATTCACTTCCCCTTTTGTGCCATATAGGTATTTGTGTTAATGCTTCAAAGAAGTATAAGTTTTGCTATCTATTGCTTTTGGTGGTCAGCAATGATGTCCAAGTCTTGTTGTAGGTGTTTTTCCCTTTTCTTGTTGTTGGGAGCTTTATGTTGTTGTAGGACAGATTTATGACTTCTTAAGATCCTTGTATAACTAATACTTGGAAACATATTTTGAGCCTTGTGTCTTCATTTCATATGATCATCTATGTGTCTAGATGTTATATATGAAATTTGGTGTCATTATGATATATGTGTTGTAAGTTATAGCCTGATTCTCATGGTCTGTCCAGATTCGCGCAGAAATTAACCAGTTTCGGAAAATAATTTATTTCGTGCATTTAGAGATTTTATCAAGTTATTATGTCTTCACGGAATATGATCCCAACATATTATAGAATGTGTGTAATTTATTAGAGAATTTTTGGATGTGTATTGTGTGCTGTGGAGACCAATGTTTGGGGCTGGTTGCAGTAGATGGACTAATCTTGTATAAATATGTGTCAAAAAGTTATTATGCATGGTGTGGGCAATATCAGGAGTTGTTGTCTTCATGAAGAAGGCTTGTATATGTGTCAAGATGCTTTATATTTAATGGAGCATCATTGGTTGTTCTTGCAGATCTCGTAGACCGGACGCGCGGCGATCCAAGTACTAGTGAGTGGTTCGATCCAAGCCCTCGGGATGCGCTCGATGCACGTAGTCATGCATCGCGCATCCATGGGGCTTCTTTGCACCCCTATTGTGTTAGATATTGCATGCTAGGGCTGTATAGCTAAGTATATTGTATAGAACCCCCTTTTCTACCATATATTGCATATGTATCATATTCATGTGTGAAGGTATTTCTTTTATGTTAGATAATTTATTTAGCCTCTACTTGTCCTAATTTTAGGTGGTGATAGTTGAGCCACTTTAGATGTTTATTTGATGCTTAAGCATGCTTAGTGGTGACCTTAGATAGCCAAAGAATCTTAAATATAGTTAAGTCCTCATGTATAAGCTACTAGCATAATATGATGTTTGGTCTGTATGTAAGGTTTGCATGTATGTGTTTAAATACCAGGAATTGGTTTGGATACATGGACTTTATGTTGTGATTAAAGGATGACGTTTATGCTTGTTAATGTTTAAGCACATTATGTGGTAGTTATACAAATGTGAATGAGCATACATGCCTTATTTATAGTGTGTACAAGCTAAACTATCAATGGTAGAACTCGTGATGAACGGGTCTTTGGTTAGTGGTTTGATCAACGCACTAGAGGAGCTCATATTATGGCTATGCGTGTTTTGTAGTACTTATAAAATGACATAGTTGTATCATTTATTACTGTCTTGTGGAATGATTGCTAGTCTAGGACTTGTATTGCTTAACTTTCATTCTACTCACTTGTTCTATGTGAGAGGCTTGGAAGCCTAGAGTGTACTATATTTTGCTTGTTTATTCAATTAATTGCACTCCTATATGTGGGTAGTCTTCAGTGTTAGTAGATGCTTAGCGGGATTTAATCATTGGTTGATGCATATAATTCCATGAGTATTGGTTTTGTTCAACTGTTACATGCTAGGTTATTTGGACATGTGGTCCATGCATCTCATTTTGAGACTGAATATTCTCCTATAATAATTGCGCTTGTTTCATTAATAGGACCTATATGTGATAGGTGTTGGTATGATCTATTGTTAGGATTATATGTTATTTTCAATGTGCAAGCGTAGTAGTTGATTGTTCGACATCCATGTGATACACTCGCATTAGAATTCAGGAGAATTCATTAGCATTGTTAATTACTAGATGACTATAGTTGATCCTTGATGATCGTATTGTGAGCGTGGAATGCTTCTCCCTTACCTCGTATCCGCGTTGAAGCTACCCGGCGTTGGAGCTATCCTGGATTCTGCTCCTACATCATAGGAGGCCCAATGTGTATTTCGATACCCTTGTGGCTTCGTACCTATCTTGGAAGGCCGTCAGGAAGAGGGCTACCCGGGAGAGGGCTACCGGAAGGTTAAGGGAGTTAGCGAGTTGATTTCCTTTCTAATAGTCCCATGTCACCCTAGGGGTGAGGATGGGGACGAGGTTGGAGTGCTTCCTCCCGCATCGTCGTGCGTCGAAGTTTTCGAGCGTTGAATGCTTCTCCCCTACCTCGTATCCGCGTTGAAGCTACCCGGTGTTGAAGCTATCCTGGACTATGCCTCCACATCGTAGGATGCCCAAGGTATATTTTAACACTGTTTTGGCATCGGACCTACCATGGATGGTTGCTAGGAAGAGGGCTACCCGGGAGAGGGCTACCGGAAGGTTAAAGGAGTTAGCGAGTTGGCTTCTGATTTCAATAGTCCCATTTCACCCCCTAGAGGTGAGGGTTAGGGTAAGTTTGGGTCACGTTGTCGCGTGACATTTATATTGGGAATGCCCAAAGTATAATACATCTGCTGAATGGTGTGAGGCATTGCGATTAGACTTAAGGTACTATGTTATCTAATAATGATATGCATTATGGTTAACCGTTTGGTTCCTCTCCAAGAGTTCTAAGAGATTCCCCCCTACGGGTCGAGGGTTAGGGTGAGGTGAGATCGCGCCTTCACGTGACATTTATATATGTTGAGTTTCATCCCATATTCCTTTTTCTTAGAAAGAAAAACAAAGATGATGAACTAATATCATATGATTATTATAGAGCTTGGATCCTTGCCACTCACTGAGCTTGTAGCTCACCCCTCGTGTGTTATTTTTTCACCAGGGATTGGGTTGGCGTGGAGCTAGAGCATCTATCTGGCGTGGTTCGTGCGTGGAGTGTTCCATCTTCCAGTTGGCGAGTGCGAGGCTGTCAGCAATCCTATTTTCTTGTATATGTATTAGTAATCGTGCGTGTTGCACATATGGCTGTATTGGACTAGACTTGGACTCTCACAGGACAGTGTTTGTGTATTCAGGTCTGTAATAATGTTTTTGATTTACAGACTTATTTATATTTTATACTTCCGCATTTTTTTTTAATTGGCTATCGCTTCCATGTAGTCTTGTTACCTTATTCGATCCTTGTCAGTTTTTGTGTGATTGGTATGTTTCCGGGGCGTAACACAAAATGTGATTTTTTCACTCATACACTAATGATCAAAATTACATATTATCGTAAAAAGTTTAATTATCTCCATATATTATCATATTTACCATAGATCATTTACGAGAATGCATACTAAACCATAATTAAAAGGAACCATCAGTCTGGCTTGGCCTTGGGCATCTCCTTTGTGCATGGGGGCAGAGGCGATTAGTATGGGCTTTCAGTCAGCCCTTTCCACGGGCATACAAAATGTTTGCCTTTGTACAGATTTAGAAGTTTTACTTCGGCTCCGTTTGGAAACACAGATTGAAAAGTAGATTTTGGAATAAAGCTGCTTTTTAAGATGATTTTAGACCTTGACTTTTTTGGAATGCTTTTTTTCAATTTAGGATTCAATATTTGGAAGGAGTTTAATGTTTGGTAGAAAAAGTTGCTTTTCAATTCAAAAAATCGATTCCAACCAAAAAGCGTTCTTTTTGAGCTTTTAAAAACACGGATTTCGAGAGAGAAATTAAAAGGAATCCAGCTTTTGATTCCGCCGGAATCCGACCCGTTTGGCAGCACGATTTTGGGATTTTAGCTTTTCAAAAAGCGGAATCCGACCCAATCGTGCTGCCAAACGGAGCCTTCGTTTGTTTAAAGGAACTGGATTAGGTCCACCACACTTAAACCACCTCATAGAGAGTATATGCAGCTACAGTTCAAATATGGTGGTTGTTCAGTTTAGGAAAGTTAATCGCATGGTAGTTCGGGTACCAGAACCCTTAGCCAAACATGCTAAATATACACAAACTTCAGGTTTTACACAAAAATTACAGGATCCGATCTTTCGAAAGTTGGTGCGTCCTGTTTTGCATACTTTATATAACTATGTTTGTACAATGTAAGTCTACAGATAGACTGACGACTGACTGAAACTTCTTGTACATTGTCTTTTATAAGTAACGAAGAATAGCCTGTTACAGGCTTTGTTAAAAAAAAAATTGTATTCTGCCGTGTTTCAAAAAAAGAGGTGAATTTGGACTCAATCTATCTATATTATATATAAAAGCACCAATCCTGAAAAAACATTCAGTAGACATAAATATCCTTATCAAATCTACAAATTTCATCATTGTCCCAAATGGTATTTCAAACATCCCTTCATTGTTGAAACCGCACCTCATTGAAACATTGTGACCCTTCGTCTTCCCCTCTCTTCGCCAAAATGCCGGACACTCGTATTCCACTGGGTCTCTTTATCTTTTACAATACTCATCATGTTACATGTTCAATTACCTCATTGGTTTTTGAATATTTAATTGCTCAATTTTAGGTAATCATCCGCATATCGCTTTTGCAAAGACCAGCTATAGAAAATGTTCCAGATATTTCTTCACGCCCAACAAAGACACTCCCTACCCAAATCCCCTTATCTGTTATGAAATTTTAAGGTTTGGTTCCACTCATTTTTTTTTTAGTAAGGTTAATTTGTGGATGTTCTGATATAGATTTTTACAATTTTTGGACTCAAATGTATTTAGACATGAAACGGATTATGTGGTTGTCCAAATTGATTTTTTCAATATTTTGTTCTTTATTTGCCCATTTCCCTCTAAGGTTGTTGCTTGGGACTTTGAAGGGGTGTTCTTCTGTGTGTTTGGTAATGGATTTAGTTAGTTGTCTTATAAATGTTCATTTATTTATTTATTTTTAACCCAACAAAATCGCTCCCTGCCCAATTCCCTTTCACTCTTATAATTTTTTTTTATACTGCCACTTAGTTTTTGAATAGGGCAAGCTTGTACATGTTCTAGTTTTTGAATAGGGCAAGCTTGTACATGTTCTATTGTGGGTTTAGACAATTTATTGTAATATATTTAGAAATGAAATGGATAATGCGGTTTTTCAAATGGAATTTTCAATATTTTTGTCCAATTCCTGCTACGTTTGCCACTTGGTCTCCCAAGGTGGGTTCATTTTTGTCTATGAGTGTAGATTTTGTTGGACTGTTCATATTTTTTGGGTTTGGCCTAACAAAAGCACTACCTGCCAGTACTCTTTCTCTCTCTCTCTCTTTTTTGTACCAATTATGATTTTTTGAGTTGGGTGAGTTTGTGGATGTTCTGATGTGTGCTTATCTAACTTTTTTTTCTTATTTTGTAGAAAATATTTAAATTTTGCCAATTAATTGCAATGCAATTGGTTTTCATTATGTTGGTGGTGGCGAGCAATGTCTGATGTGGGCTTCGATTCTAATACTTGTTCAATAGAACATGTATATTTTCTCAAATTCTAATTCTTCCAGTGTTGTTCTTTTATGCTCCCAGCAGTTGCAGATTCAGCAGTCAACAAATTGATGGAAGACAAAACATTTCATTTTGTTCCTTGATAGATTGAGACTTCCAGGTTTTCATTTACTTTGTTTTTCATTATGTTGGTAGGAGAGAAAATCATGTTTAATAACAATCTAATCATTTTTTTAGGGCTGACCTAGAACCGTGGCCGAATCAGTCTAATTGTCTACCGGTATGATGTAGATTGAAGATCCATTTGAGCCTCGCTTTGAACCGTATGTGTAGAAATTATGCCTCAAAATTTACTAATGGTTATGACAATTGTAATAATTATAGGCAGTCACTGTGTGTTTTTTTTTTTTGCATCTTCTCAGACATCAAACATTACTTCAAAATACATCCTGAGTTCTTTCAATTAAAGTGTAAGTATTTTTTTCATATCAATCTTTTTGTGTGCTGCAAATATGATCCACTACAATCTGACCCCCTAAATGATATAATACAAGTTAGGTCCTTTTTGGTGCCCATAATAAACACAGAGACATTTTTTTTATTGGTTCCCATACTAAAACACAGACATTGAATGTCTTTAAAGTGATACATTTCATTTTGTATTATTTATTGTATGATCTAAGCTTAATTCCACCACCATTTTAATTTCTTGTATGCTTGCACTATAGGGAACTTTATTTAATGCGATTTCATTCGAATCTATGCCATCCCTAAGTCATCTAAATGTTGATTATTTGACATTATTGCTTTTATGTCCATCCCTTAATCTGGAACTTGATGTTTGGGATTTTTTTTCTTTTTGCAGGAGATTTGGAGTTCTGTTTAAGCAACTATGTGAAGTGATATTAGAGAATTGCATTATATTAGAGAATTGTATTTGTTAAAGACAAAATGATGATCTCCAAATTAATTTCTTTGCAGGTATATATATTGTGTAGATTCTTATTAGTGATATCCGGCATGTGATGAGTATTGATGGTAATGACCTCATCCATTATTCTAAGATATTGATCGATGATATCAACTCAATTTTAGTTTTGAATAAACACTTGTTGTCTACACGAGTATGACAAACAACATTGTAGTAAGATATGCAAAATAATATATAATAAATATGGAGGTATTTAGAATATGAAATCAGTAGTTACTCCAAACAACAATTTTTTTCTTCTTCTCTAGCTTTGGATGTGATTGTGACTTCTGATTATATTTTGATGGTAACTTTCATTTCTGAACATGCAGTGCCTAATCTGCGATAGTTGTTGGTGCACCAGAAGCATTCTTATATAGTGTACCATCATTAGCATTATCATACAATTGGTCAGTTGTTGCACTTGTAGCATAATTATTTTGATTTTTTTCTTATGGATTTCTTTGGATATAAAATCAGATAGGGAATAAAGGAAAAAGAAATTGAGTTGGATAATTTTTCCTGAGATTTCTTGTTAGATTTATTTATTTATTTATTGGTTTCATTTGTTCAATAATATAGATTGATAATTTTATAGGTAGTATAGATCATTTGTTTAGTAACAAAATTTGAAACATCATAGCTCTAAAAACCACCCAACAGAAATTATTTGAAATGCATGTTTACATTCATGCACTATAGATCTTCATTTGTAAGACACATTTTCACTTCACTACACCACACGCACACATGGTAATATTATCTTTTTAAGGTTCATAGTTTTTGACATATTAAAAATTAACTACATATCAATCTATTTACTTTAACTAAAAGGTTCATGTTTTTCCTAAGTCTTTAATATTAAAGATTTAAACAGTTTATTCTCTAGCCACGTCGTTGAACTTGTGTGTTTTTTAAATTTACATGTATCCTTTAGCCACTTCGGACATTTTTATTATTAAAAAAGAAATGACCACAAATTTACTATAAAAAAAAGATTTAAACAGTTGTCGCAATCCTCAAATAACTCATCTACCATTCTGTGAGGTCTCTTCATATGCTATTGATTCAAACTTTCTTCTCAATCAACTTGCCATGCACAGCAAACGAGAGCATGAGTGGAGGTGCTATAAATAGTGATGGCTGAAGGAGAAGAAAGAAATGGAAACTGATATTGCTAAAATGGAATTTGCCTTGAAGGGAACTTCTATTATGAGACCAGATCCGATCAGTGCGGAGCTCGGTCAGTTTGGTCAGTACCGAACTGCACCATGTTCAAATCAAACTGCATCACTTATAAATCAAACTACACAATCAATTGTTGGGTATATTTTTCACTCTCTTATTGGATACTGATGATACTTAGGAATTCATATTTTCTCTAATAGCTGATTGAATCCAATAAGAGAATAAAAAATATATCCAACAATTGGTTGTGCAATTCGATTTATAAGTGGTGCAATTCAAATTTGCACGTGGTGCAGTTCGGTACTGACCGAACTGACCGAGGTCAAGCACTGACCGGATCCGGTCCCTTCTATTATATACATAAGTAGCCCCTTCGATTAATATTTAAAAAGGTTTGATTGGACTTATTTATATTACTATGTTATAAGTAATAAATCTTTAAATTAAGTAATTACTAGGATATTTGAGCACTATTGACATATTTTTAGTTCTCATCGATTAATTCTACTAACTTTTTTATGTTGAAGAATGTTTGGGAAGTGATATTCAATTCCTATGAAGTTTGACAAACCTTTTTAATTCCATTCACCTATGTTGTGACTTGGGACTGTATTGAATTCTTCAAAATTTTGAAATATCTGATGACGGAGTTTCATGTTTTTGGTTTGTTAAACATTTTCAATTCCACGAGTGTTCCATTTATTTATTTTTTGAGAGTATTTTTTAATTTAGCTCAGAATTGTATATTCTTCAATGTTCTTATTGTTCATTCTTTTTATAATTAGACTTTACATTAATGTATTGTCTTTTATAAGTTTTATATTTATATTCATCTCTACAATATTCAAGTTATAAAACGATATCTAATAATTGTACTTGTGTTACAAAAATAAACCTCTCACTATCAATCTATTCATTATAAATAAATTTATTTCAATTAGTACTCATCCATTATATTACAACAATAGCAATTCATGTGCAACCAGGGGCGGAGCCAGGATTTATAACATAAGGGGGCCAGGGCAAGGAGATGTATAGTAAAAAGTGAAAAATATTTATAAAAATATAAGTATATAAAAACATGATAATTTGAAGAAATTTTTTTTTATAAGATAATGACAATCTTTGAGTTAAAAATTATAATGTTTCAATTCCTCAAAACCACAGAACAAAAATTCCCTAGAAAACAAAGCTTTTCTCAAAAAAAATTTATTTAAATAAAACATAAATACATAACTCCAGATCTCAAAATTTCACTGAATGTTGATAAGTGGTCCATCTTTTGCCCCATTTGCGTGAAATTAGTTAACGTAATATTTACTTCATTAGTTACATATATACTTTTCAAAAATTCAAAATATGTGTAAACTACAAACGAAACTAAACACAACATTTTTTAATGTTGTTACCCTTTTTAGTCCTAATTCCAGTAATATATGTTTCATTAGTGACATATACTCATTTTAATGAACTATATGTTTTTCTAAAAAAAAGGTTTAGATTTTTTTATAAAACCATGTATACAATTCATTGTAGTATATTTTTTATTTTTTGTAATTACATATATGTACCTCATTAGATGATGTATATTATTTTTGAATAATCAAAATATGTGTGGATTGAAAGTGGGGCGAAAAAAAAACTACATAATATTATCTTTTTCAATTTCAATATACCATTCATTACATTATCAACCAACCAATTATGGATGAACCTTAACTCAATTTTTTTTTTTTGGATGAACCATATAACCCAATTAACCATATAACAAAAAAAAAAACTTCACGAGGCTTGGGGGGGCCCGGGCCCTAGCCCGCCCCCCTTTGTCTCCGCCCCTGTGTGCAACACATATGTACATCAACTAGTAACATTAAATGTATTATTAAATATTAGTTAAAACGTTATTCGCTTTCTGTTGCCTGTCGGTTGGGATAACAATTAAAGATTAAAAATTCACCCACCACACGAGTTGAGCCACATTTTGTGCTTTGATGGACATGATATGTAAATAGTTAGGTTTAAATCATAAATAATTAGGTTTAAACATAAAATTTTTTGACCGTCAATAAAGTGGTAGAAAATGAAAGTAGATCTTCAGTAGATTTACGACCCGCTTGGATGGAGGAAATAAATGGTGGAACAAGGGGGATAAGAATAAAAATAAAGGTAAAAAGACTGTTTGGATGAGTGGTATAAAAATGTATAACTATAGAGAATTATGTGAAAATAAATTGATATTTGTTTTCTAAGTACCCCCATTGAATTATATTATTCTTCTACCGATATAAAGGGACTCGCATATTAAATCACGTTATCACATTAAATCATTTGTTATCACCTCACATATATCAAGGAGGTCCGCGTGTCAAATCTACTTTTTATATCTTATTCACATTTTATTATTCATTAATCAAACACTCCAACCTTTATTATTACATTTCCCAATGAGAATAACTGAAAACACAACCAACAGTTTTGTGTAGTTGACCATGAAAAAATAAATATATTGGTTTCAATAGGGTCTTTAAGTATATAAAAATGGAGAAGTAATATTTTCAAAATTTTGGTAAAAGGTAAAACCATTTATTTTTTTTAGAAATTGGTTACAACGGCTTTTAAGTTAAAACCATATATAATTTTTTTTTAACAATACGTTAACACACCTAACATTTTGTTTTTATATATATTTGACTAATAAGATATACCGTTCTATATACATTAATCCGTGCATACTATCACATTCACATGTAACTCTTTATGCAAGATATTTAACTTGTTAATTTTTTTAAAATTTATTATAAATAAATAACATATATATTATTTATTGTAAAAATATAAATTTTATTACATGGGTTATATTATAATTTATTTATTTTAAAAAAATAAAAAGCAGACGTTAACTCATTCGGCGACTTATACAAAACCTAATATTGCAATTCAAAATTAATTAATTAAAGCTTTTAATTAACGGGAAAAAAAATTACAGCCTGGCTGATTCTGATGGACGGTCCCGATTTACACACACAAATCTCAGAATAATCGTCACAACGGCTCTTTTTTTTTCCACTGTTGCAATTTAGGATCCAATCAACTCTATATAAACCCTAAATACGAGAATTAGTTTCCATTGTAAGTCTCGTACATCTCATACGAGTCCGCCGTTCGCGACCGACATCATCGATGCGTCTGCATTCCAAGGTCTTCCTCCTCCGATGTCTTCTCACACGGAGTTCTCTTTGTTTTTCTGATTTAATATGTTTTTGCAGTTGTTGATTTTAAGAATTCATGGGCTTCGTTGCATAGAGAGATCGAGGTCGGTAACGATCACAAATGAGAAATTTTGAGGTTTGATTTACTGATTTTTTAATTTGATTTTGGGATTTCAGATCTAGGTCTCGTTCAGGTCTTCTTTATTCTACTGCTATTTGTTCCTTATTTGGGGTGTTTTGAGGTTAATTATCTTTTTTTTTTAATTTAATCATGGGTTTCATTTGGTTCCTCATTTAGTTCTTGTTTTTAGGTTAGATTTCCTCCTTGAGCTAGCAAGTTTGTGACATTATTTTGCGCTTGAGTTTGTTAGCTTGTTTGGTTTCATCTTATATCGAAAGCGGTTGTTATGAAAGTCAATGGCGTTTCCTAGATTCAAATAATTTTGGGATTTCTGTTGCGAGCTTCATTTCTTTCCTTTACCAATTCGAGTCTCTGGTGGAGATATGGTTCATGGAAAAATTGGAAAAATTTGGATGCTTTTGATTCAGAGGATCACACGTGCAGATATGTGATAGCATTTTAGGATTTATGATTAGTTAGTCTAATTTTGTTGGGTGACTTTCGTTGGGTGTATTTTAGTGTACTCTTCATTCATGGTGAGACAAACTTTTTGTAGGTCCTCATAAGGATGGTCTTTGATTGTTTAGACTCATTAAAAAGTTCATTTTTTTTTCTTTAAGTAAACCTTATCAAAAGATGTGTAGCAAAATTCTTTTTTTTTTCACTTGTGTGTCAAATTGTGGTGTCCGTGGTAATATCAAATGATTTATTTTCGGCATCTGATCAATTCTCTTCCATGTGTTTATGGATGATAAGCTGAGATTCCTTTTTTATGATTTCTCTGTCCTGGTGTACTTCTGGTGGAGGACCTTTTTTTATGGTACTGGCTACTGCTGTGGAAATTTTGTACTGAACTTATGAAGAAATTCATGTGTTGACCTCTTTTGTTGTGTTTATGATCTCATGCTCCCTTATTCCCGGGATTTCTTTTTATTAGAAGAGAAGATAGGAGCAATCACATTAATAAGTGTTTCCCCTCGAACAAGAAAGGAGATGAGGAATCTCCATTAAGATTAAAGAAGCAAAAGATCAAATAAAAGAGGAAGATCAAGAAATGACTCCAAAAAAGAAAAGAAGCCTCTCTATTCAACGTAAGTGTCCCAAAAATGTTATGCTCTTTCCAATTTGGTCCCATAATACTGTTCACTTCAATAAGAGTTGTGATCTATACAAGAAGTGAAACCATTACTGCCCAAGTTTCTCAATGTAAGTTTTTTTTCCTTTGAAAAATGCAATTGTTCCAATGCCCAAATGTTCCAACAAACTGCTTGAGGAATGAACCATTGGAATTTTGCTTTGTGACATCAATTTCCTTTCTTCTTTTCTGGAGCCATTTCTACATTTTTCAAATTTTCGAAATCATATGCCGATCTGATAGACAATCCCTTTCTAACTTGTTCCCAAGTGATACTGTTCTTTGTTCTTCTCTTGGTTTTTGCTGGGTGAAGTTTTATATCTCGATGACATCTCCCTGCTTTCATTTAGAAGGTAATTTTCCATTATGAGTTCAAAGAACTTCTGATTTTCTGTTTTGAAGCTGGATCAGGTTGACTAGGTTTTAGCAGTTTTCCATTTGGAGAGCTCTCCCCCAGGAAGAATAATTTTAAAAAATGAAAAAGTCTTCCAGGTTAAAAAATTTCTTGTGGCTCTGGTGCATTCTTGTCCTTATCATGCAACAGAACATTATGATGTATGAAATATCAATTTAAGTGCATATAGTGTTGATGGGTTTAAATCTCTTTGTTTTGCTTTGATGTTAGAAAAGGGTAATATTTTTTCAGTATGGTCCTGTGTAAATTTTGTTCACACCTTTCTACCAACTACACATGCTTGTTTATGAGGACCAAGAAATGGGGATTGTTGTGTGAGTGTAAGTGAGTGATCAATGATGAACCAAATTTAGGCATCTTTTGGGTTAATAGGTATAGCTTTCTAAATTCATGATGGATGTGGTATTCCTGATTAGATTAAAATGATGCTCAGTATTACATTGTTCAAAAGTAGGGTAGTTTCTTCAGAGTTTTTTTCATGGTGCTCTGTTCTCTGACCAATTTTGAGCATTGGTATTATGTCACCTACATATGGCAAATTTTGTGTCATAAGAAACTTTTAGGAGCATAATTGTTTTAGTATAATCTGAATAGCCATCTACTTTCCTCCTTTAGCCCACCTCTGAGGATGACGGGTGTGGATTATGTTTGTCTGTTATATTCAAAGTTATTTATTTTTCCAAATCATCTCCTTTGGATTTAAGATAGCATTGTTCCTCCATTTCTCATTTTAACTAGCATTGATTTCTAAGTAGCTTTTAAATCTATCGCTTGAATCCCGGAATTGGTGACCTAAGGAAAACTTGGTGCAAACTAGAAACTAGACCAACCTTATACCTCGTTAACCATCGGGCACTTGCAAAATAAATGCATTGTGGGTCTCCACTTCCCCTTTCCCACAAAGCACACAAGACATGGGCTCTCCATGTGTCAATCTCTCACGGTTCTCCCTCATAAGGATCCTATTATGGTACATAAGCCACGTAAAAACTTGGATCTTTTGAGAAACCTTCTTCTTCATTTACCCCCGTGTCCCCCTATCATCCCTCAGCTACATTTCAAGTGATTTAAAACTTTATTTTTATAGCTTATCACCTTTGATTTCTAAATAGCATTGTTTTTCTCTTCATTTGTTATTTTAAATTACATTAATTTCTAAAGCAGCTTTCAGGTCGTGGCTTCAATCCGAAGGTGGCGACTTAGGGTGGGAAAACTTGGTGGAAATCAGACTATAGCCATTCAACTCCTCCTTGGTGCGCTGCTCGGAATGATGGTTGTGGATCATGTTTGTCTGTTACATTCCAAGTTATTTAAAACTTTAATTTTATAGCTATCCCTTTTGATTTTAAAATAGCATTGATTTTTATAGCTATCCTTTTCTCAATCTATCATTAATTTTTAAAGCAACTTTTAGGTTTGTGGCTTGATTTTTGAATGTAATGACATTTTGAAGGAAAAACTTTGTGGAAACCAGACTATAGCCTTATATTTTCCTCATTGAGTACGCGGTTGAGAATGAGAGTCATGGATCACATTTGTCTGCTACATTTCAAGTGATTTAAAATTTTATTTTTCATATCTCATCACCTTTGATTTCCAAATAGCATTCTTTTTCTCTCCATTTGTTATTTTAAATAACATTATTTTCTAAAGCCGCTTTCAGGTCCGTGGCTTGAATCCTGGAGGTGGCGATTTATGGTAGGAAAACTTGGTGGAAACTAGACTGTAGCCATCAGCTTTCCTCCTTGAGTGTGCCGCTCGGGATTTTGGTTGTGGATCGTGTTTGCCTTTTGTTACATCCCAAGGTATTTAAAACTTTAATTTTGTAGCTATCCCATTTGATTTCAAAATAGCATTGTTTTCTCCTTCAATTCTCGATTTAAATATCATTAATTTTTAAAGTAGCTTTTAGGTTCGTGGCTTGATTCTTGAATGTAATGACATGTGGAAGGAAAAACTTTGTGGGAACCAGACTATAGCCTTATATTTTCCTCATTGAGCACACGGTTGATGATGAGAGCCATGGGTCACATTTGTATGCTACATTTCAAGTGATTTAAAACTTTATTTTTCATATCACATCACCTTTGATTTCTAAATAGAATTGTTTTTCTCTTCATTTGTTATTTTAAATAATATTAATTTCCATAGAAGCTTTCAGGTTTGTGGCTTGAATCCTCAAGGTGGCGACTTAGGGCAATAAAACTTGGTAGAAACCAGAGTATAGGCATCAACTTTCCTCCTTAAGTGCGCCGCTCGGGATGATGGTTATGGATCGTGTTTGTCTATTACATTCCAAGTTATTTAAAACTTTATTTTTCATGTTATCCCCCTTGATTTCAAAATAGCATTGTTTTCTCCTTCATTTATCAATCTAAATATCATTGATTTTTAAAGCAGCTTTTAGGCCTGTGGCTTGATTTCTAAATGTAATGACATGGGGAAGGAAAACTTTGTGGGAAGCAAACTATAGCCTCATATTTTCTTCATTGAGTACGCGGTTGAGGATGAGAGCCATAGATCACATCGGTTTTTTACATTTCAAGTTATTTAAAACTTTATTTTTCATAACTCATCACCTTTGATTTCTAAATAGCATTGTTTTTCTCTTCATTTGTTATTTTAAATAATATTAATTTTTATAGCAGCTTTCAGGTCTGTGGCTTGAGTCCTCGAGGTGGCGACTTAGGGCAGGAAAACTTGGTGGAAACCAAATTATGGCCATCAACTTTCCTTCTTGAGTTTGCTGCTCGGGATGATGGTTGTGGATCGTGTTTGTCTGTTACATTCCAAGTTATTTAAAACTTTAATTTTATAGATATCCCCCTTGATTTTAAAATAGCATTGTTTTCTCCTTCATTTCTCAATCTAAATATCATTGATTTTTAAAGCAGCTTTAGGTTCGTGGCTTGATTCTTGAATGTAATGACATGTGGAAGGAAAACTTTGTGGGAAGCAAACTATAGCCTCATATTTTCCTCATCGAGTATGCAGTTGAGGATGAGAGCCATGGATAGCATCTGTTTTCTACATTTTAAGTTAGTTAAAACTTTATTTTTCATTACTCGTCACCTTTGATTTCTAAAAGAATTGTTTTTCTCTTCATTTGTTATTTTAAATAATATTAATTTCCATAGAAGCTTTCACTGGCTTGAATCCTCGAGGTGGCGACTTAGGGCAGGAAAACTTGGTGGAAACCAGAGTATAGCCATCGACTTTCCTCCTTGAGTGCGCCGCTCGGGATGATGGTTGTGGATCGTGTTTGTCTGTTACATTCCAAGTTATTTAAAACTTTAGTGTTATAGCTATCCCCCTTGATTTCAAAATAGCATTGTTTTCTCCTTCATATCTCAATCTAAATATCATTGATTTTTAAAACAGCTTTTAGGTCTGTGGCTTGATTTCTAAATGTAATAACATGGGGAAGGAAGACTTTGTGGGAAGCAAACTATAGCCTCATATTTTCCTCATTGAGTACGCGGTTGAGGATGAGAGCCATGGATTGCATCTGTTTTCTACATTTCAAGTTATTTAAAACTTTATTTTTCATAATTCATCACCTCGATTTCTAAATAGCATTGTTTTTCTCTTCATTTGTTATTTTAAATAATTTCAATTTCCAAAGTGGCTTTCAGGTCTGTGGCTTGAATCCTGTAGGTGGTGACTTAGGGTAGGAAAACTTGGTAGAAACCAGACTATAGCCATCAACATTCCTCCTTAAGTGCACTGCTCGAGATGATGGTTGTGGATCATGTTTGTCTGTTACATTCTAGGTTATTTAAAACTTCAATTTTGTAGCTCAATCTTCTTTGATTTCAAAATAGCATTGTTTTTTCCTTCATTTTTCAATTTATGTATCATTGATTTCTAAAGCAGATTTTAGTTGTGTGACTTGAATCCTTAATGTATTGACATGGGGAAGGAAAACTTTGTGGGAACCAGACAATAGCCTTATATTTTCCTCATTGAGTATGCGGCCGAGGATGACAGTCATGAATCGCTGTTGTCTGCTACTTTTTTGTCATTTAAAGTAGCCTTAATTTGTAATTTGTAAAGCAGCTTTCAGTTTGTGGCAATCTCTTATGTGACAACCTAGGAAGGGAAAACTTGGTGAAAATCATACTATTTCCTTCTTAAATGTGTCACAATCTATTACCTTCATTTTCTCTTTTATTTCACAATCTAAATAGCATTGATTTTTTAAAGTAGCTTTTAGGTTAAGCCAAATCTTCATCAACCATTAAAGATTGATTGACCATGTACAATGCAATGTTCCACCAACATTGATATATACCTTTTTGAAAGTCATGCATGTGTTAACATGTTCTGGGATAGTCTAAGCAATGAGAGCTGGTCATCTATTTGATATCTAACAAATGGTCATCTATTTGAAATCTAACAATATTTTTTTCCTATGATTGGTCTTGTATTCATGACAAACAGAAGTACTTTGCTTCCAGTCTGATTGCAAATACCCCTTAAAAATTGTCAGTCAGTCATCGGTGACTTGTGTTTTTTTGCTTATATTTTTTGCTTGCTGTCTGAATTTTAAGTTAAGTCATTGATGCTTTGCTTGCCATGTTTTTTTTTGCTTATATTTTTTGCTTGTAGTCTGAATGCAAGTCTGAATTTTAAGTTAGTCATCGATGCTTTGCCTGCCTGCCTTGCAGTCTGAATGCAGGTCTGATATTTTGCTTGCTTGCTTATAATTTTTCATTAATTTTAAGTTAGTCGTCGATGCCTTGTGTGTATTTGCTTATATTTTTGCTTCCAGTCTGAATGCCTGAATGCCTTGTGTTTCTTTTGCTCTCCAACATTGATAGCACTTTGCTTCCGTTGGTAATGGTTAATTTGCCTATGGTGTGTGGTGGTGCTGGTGCTGGTGGGGAGGAGTGGCGGTGCTGGTGGTGGGGGTGGTGGTGTGGAGGGGGGATGCAATGGTGTTGGCAGGGAGGGGAGGGGCAGTGGTGGTGGTGGTTGGTTGTTGTATGGGTGATGGAGGGGGTGGGGAGGTGGGAAATTTGGGGAAGAAAATGAAGGATAAAATTGTCATTTGAAGGGGTGTGTTTGCATTTTTCATTGAATATAGGGGTTTAATTGGATAATGTTTTTGAAAGCAGGGTTAAGAATATTTCATCTTTGTTAACAGATTTTTAATTGGGGGATCTATTTTGATTTACTTGTGTGTTTACAGGGGGTTATATGGAATTCATAAAAACATGAGGTGTTATGTGGATATTGGACAGTTTGTAAGGGGGTTACATGGATTTTTTTTACTATAGGAATTAGGAAAATATTATGAACAGTCTCGCGGATAATCTTATGTATAGTTTTCACATGTTTTAATTTTTTTAAAATAGTATATATCGTTTAACGAGATATATATTTTAATGAAAAATGTATATCGCTTCATTTTGAATTGAATGGACTTATTTTTAACAAATATAATTTTTTTATTGAGGTATATACATATCATTCCTAAGGCCCGTTTGGATTAAGGAATTGAGTTATTATGGATAATAACTATGCCAGTATAGATAACAAATCTATATGAATAAGAGATTTTCTGTTTGGTTGTGTTTTTTTTTATTCTCATTGGAAAACGTAAGAATAAATGTTGAGTTGTTTGATTGATAAAGAATAAAATATAAATAAAGTATAAAAATGTTGATTTGACATGTGTGCCCTTTGATGTTTAAGAGGTGTTAATAGGTGATATGATGTGATAAGTGTAAAAAATTGATTTGACATGTGTACCCATGAGAATAGATAAACTGAGTATAACTTATTCTAGGGGTTAATTTGAATTGTTATACTCTCTTATACTTGTTTAAACTGGTTTAGTAATATCAAATTATACTCTGCAAACAAACAATCATTTTCTCTATCCATTCTTATATCACCTTTATACCACCTTTATCCTCGCTTAATCCGCTACCCAAACGGGGGCTAAAAGAAAGATTTACGAGGTACATGAGACTATTTATATAAAGAGAATACAATTAAAATAGAGAAGTTAAAACCGTACCCAATGGGTTGATCAGTGACCAGAGTAGTAAGTGGACTTGAGTTGGAGGGAATGGTCCGATACAATGGACCACCTGGGACCCGACAGGCTCTGTGATGCAGACATCATAGCCGTACAATACATGGACGATCGAGATCAAGTGGAGCACAAGAAGAAGGGATATCTTGATGAATCGGGAGCACCGTGACTTCAAACAGCCATAACTTTTAAACCGTAGATCAGAATCGCTATTATAATATGTCCACGTGTTCGTATCAACGAGCTCTACAGGAGTAGTTGCTACGCCACTACGCCATTTTTTGGAGCATTCTGAGATCGTCTTGGGGGTCAAATCGATGGTTCAAAGTTATTTTTACTATTTTTAGGTTGTTTTGAGGTTGTTAGGATTTTATTTCTTTGTTAGGATTTACTATATTTATATTTGAATTTCAAATTATTATTTGAATTCAAATTTGAATTTTAGCTAGGATTAGATAAAGATATTAGATTTGTTTGTTAGATTTAGATAATTAGTTGAGATCCTTGTTGTGATTCTTTTTTATAAATAAGCTTGTGAACCCATTTGATTATTTAGATTATTTTGTTAGGAGTACTAACAATTGCAAAGACCTTCCAATTCTCTATTATTTTATCCGAAGTAGTAGATTATTGAAGCCTAACCCCCTGGCATTCTTTTGAAGAATCAACAGCGTTGTTGGAGCCTACCGATTATCGTTCTTTTGAACGGATTCGTAGAATAGTGTGGTTACACACTGCATCACTCTGCCAGCGGCTCGTCGCATGGACTGAATGCCTTCAAATTTGACCCATCAGTAATTTCATTCGTTTGTTTTTTTTCACTGGGACATAAAACATTTATTACATATTAAAAATCAAAGAAAATATTGCACTATACTTTGGTTACTTGAGACATAGGCTATTAATTCTGAACATTTTCGAGAATTAAGTTATTTTGAGGTGTGTATGACTTATTCTAGTATAATAAAGATAAAATGATTTTTTGTTTGATTGTATTTTGAATTATTCTCGTTGGGTATTATAATAATAAAGTTTTTGTTGTTAGATAAAATATGAGAAGATGTGAGTAAAGATTTATAAAAGATGAAAGAAATTATGATAGCTGATTTGACAGCAATATATATATTCTTTTAGGTTGAATAATATGGAATAACTTAATTTCAGGTGTTGAATAGAGTCTATATTCCACTTTATATTAGTTAATTCTAGCATACAAATTCTCATTTATTTAAGCCTTTTAAACACTCATATTGAGGTTATTTCGACTGATTCTCACCTATGGTTTATGATTATTCTAGTGGAACTGTGGAATAAATAATTTTCTGTTTGGTTGTGTTTTTATTTATTAATAATGAAATTTTTGTTGTTTAGTTCATTAAGGGTAAATTTTTTTTTTAAGGAAATGGTAGACATTTGGCCTTAGTTAATCATAAGAAAGAGAATGCCCAAAATATACAGAAGTAGCTCATCGAAAGGGTAATTTGAAGAGATGTCTACTATCCACTCTCAGATAAAAAAAACAAAAAAAAAAAAGATGCATTCAAATAGCTACTCTTCCACCCAAATATGTCCCCCATTAAACGATATCTCTCTTGCTCCTGCGTAACATACACCCAACTCTTTAATTTGGTGGATAACCATCTCCCAAATGTTCTCCACATAGACTGGAGTGTCGAAATAAACTATGGTTGCGTGATATCCAAAGAGCCCAAAGAACTGCTGGAATAAGCATTTGCGAGAGCTTAGCCTTCACACTTTTGTCCCCAGAGATATCACATACGCCTACCCTGGCTTCAAAGCTCCTTAAGCAACGCTTTCCTATCTTCAAAATCTGAACACCCCGCTAGCCGATGCCATACTTGCAAACCCATCGAACACTCGAGGAAGATATGCACCGTGGTTTCTACCCCTTCCTCGCACGTAAGACATGTCGGGTCTTCCCTTGGTGCCCATTTCGCTCGATTCGCCATCATAAGTAGCTTCTCCTGATACATGAGCCACAATAAATACTTTACTTTCAGAGGAATTTTTGCTTTCCATATTTCAGTATACTTCCTTGTTGTGCTCTCCATGATTGGACTCTCTCGTCGCCACCATTCATAGCAAAGATGAACTGAGAATGTTTTCCTCGGGTTAGGATGCTAGCCGACTTTATCCTTCTCTGTCATGCAATTCTCTAATGAGCACCTCTAGAAGCACAATATCTTTATCATTAGGGATGTCCAACAACGCTACACTCCAACCACCCGTGAGCCCCTCCCCTCTATAGAACTGCTCCACCATCCCCGTCTTGTTAGTTGGCAAAGCGAAGAGACCCGGGAACCGCTCCCTAAGAGGGAGATCATCAAGCCACGTTTCCTGCCAGAATAGAATAGACCTACCATCCCCTACATGCCATCGGTTAGCATCCATAAACCCCAAAGTGGACTTCAAAATTCCAGACCAGATATGAGATAAACTCGGGGCTCCCCTCAGAAGGCGTGAAATCTGATGATGCACAAAGCGATATCGGTCCCCGAATATCTGCTGCCATATAGAGTCCGGGCAAGACAACCAACGCCACTTCCATTTTGATAAAAGAGCTTTGTTCATGTCTTCTAAATTAAGTACCCCGAGTCCTCATTCTCTTTTGTTGCTACACACCACCTCTCATTTGACTAGGTGTACCTTTCTCCTCTCTCCTTTATAAATTATAAATAAAAGATGAATAAGATATGAATTAAAGATTATAAATAATGAAAAAATGATTTAACATGTGGGTCATTTGATTTATAAGAGTGATAGTAGATGGGTTCCTCTTACACTAGTGAAATATATTGGATGAAATAATATAATTATAGGTGGACCTAGATCAATACCAACTTATTCCTATGTATTCTAGTTTATCCACTTATTCTTTGAGGCTTATTCATCCCTTATATTTCACCATATTCCCACCTATTTCACTACTCCAACACGGGGGTTAGGGTTTTAGAATTATATGGAGCCTCCCAACCTCAAAATTAAGCATTAGATCACCATGAATGGTTTGCTTTGACTGGTTTGTGAATTTAAATAGGTCAAGGGAAGTACATATTTTATGACATGGTTGAACACCATCAAATTTGGGGAGTAAATACAGTTTACTTCTTTATTTGATAAAGTTGTAATGAATCTACTCAACAGATAATAATTAACACGGGTTTTGCTCTATATCTAGATCGTCCATGAATTTGGTCTTCATGAATCTTGAGTTCAAATTCTTCCGAGCTTATCTGATACACATGATTTATAGATGATTGTGTGCATCAGGGTTTTTCTTCTAATTTTAGAGTTAACTGTCAACAAGAAAAAAAATCATTGTATAATAGATCATCTTCCACGTTTTAAATTAGATAAGCAAGCTCTCATGTGTTTTTTTTTTTTTTTGGGTGGAAGCAAGCTCTCATGTGTTGATGTATCATGTATGGGGTGTCAGTATCTAGTGCATTGGAAAGACCCAAGGATTCATGGTTGCAAATTTTTTATGTCAAACATATATTAACTATAAGCCGAAGCCCTATAGAGAGAGAAATTTAAAAAAGATGTTTTGTGGTATTGAATAAAACAAATAACACAGATAGTTTTCAAACCCTAGCTCATTTTCAAATATCATATATTTCATCAGGTTAATTTAGCAAAGAGATGAAATTTTGAGATAAGATATCCTAAATTAGACAATAAAGAATTCAATTATTTTTCCTTCTTCACATATGTCAAGTCAGGAAAAAATTAATAAATATTATTCTAACCTTTAGACGCAATAAAAAATTTATTTTTATTTTAAATTCAAAATTTGGGACAATTATTCATAAATAGTGATGATACAGGCCCCAACTCATATGCCTCACTCACAAGCCTCATGATGTGTCATCACTTTATTGGTTGGCTTATTGACTTTTGAAAATGAGTAAAATGACAAAATACAGATATACCTTTAATTAAAAACAGATCTCATTAACTCAAATCTTCATTTTTTCTCTTATTAATCTTTCACATTAATTTGAATTTGCCTATTTTTAAAATTTACCTATTTTAAAAAATATATCCACTTTAAAATTTGTCTATTTCAAAATTTAAATTTTGAAATTCTTATGAATTTTACACCAAAATTTACCTAACTTACACAAAAAATTACCTAAATTATTTTTCATCAAAATTACATCAAAACATACCTAATTACACTAAAATTATCTAAATAACACAAAAAAAAAAACGTTCAGTTTTTTTAATGATTATAACTGTTACAAAATGTAAAGTTTTGCATAAATGTAACGATGTATAAATGTAACATAAATATGTGCATGTAACAGTTTATGAAATTCATGTTCAAAAATGTTGTAGAAACAAAAAGAGAGGAGAAGAAATGTAGCAGACTCCCCTGCAAACCAAATAGTCATGAATAATAATATGATTGATCCTTGAAATATTCATGAATCCACATGTTAAATAACATTATGTCGTTACAAGACTGTTACATTTGAAATGTAAATACAAAAAATAATACACACATTTTCAAGACTGTTACATTTCAAATGTAACAAAATAACAAAAAACTGTGTATTATTTAAATGTGTCTCTTTCGCATCAAACCGCAATATTCATTAACTGTTACATTTATAAATGTAACAATATTAATCAATACACAGTTTCTATAATGTAAATACAACAAACAATATCTGACATCACTTTCGATTTACTTCACCTTCTCGTCTCCAATGACGATCTCGCTTTTGTGGTTATCTAGATTCCTCCAAAACTATGCTTGTTTCTGATCTTCAATTGGGTCGAATTGACCCTTTTTTTTTTTTTTCTGTTGCCCACTTTCATAACATGTCATTGTAGAAGAAAAACACTATGTTTTCCCATCAAATTAACAATCTTTAAAAAAGGCCCTCCAATACCATAACTATTGAGCTGCACAGATTAACTAAACTCATGAAAATCTCTAACCATAAGCAAATCAAAGCATCGTGTACTCATGACACGCTTAGAACAAGGCATTAATTTATTCACAAATCAATCAAGACGCGAAGATGTCATCACAAATCAAAGCAGGATATTTGAAGAAAAGGACCAGCAGAGATACCAGGGTTGCAACATTACCATAAAAAATGTAATCATCTCTTCAAACCATTCACATAAAAATCATCTCATATAGAATTAGATAAAATCATAGCAAGCGGACCTTCTCGTCACAGGCATGGCAGAGAGCGGCCTCATTAGCGACGCAAAAGAGGGTGGCGGGCCCGCTCTTGCAGATGTCACAAATCGTTCTCATCCTTCTCTCTCCCCCCCCCCCCCCCTTTTCTCATATCCCCTTCCTCCAATAACAGATCAGATTCGCATAAACATCATCATTCACCTGATCAGATGGACATATAGATAATAATCAAATTAGAATCTATATATGTAGATAAGAAGACCAGGTCCCCTTCACGAATTGATTTTTTATTTTGTCGGATGTTTGAGGTTGTTGTGAAATAAATTGTATAATGAGTAATGTTTTATTGACACGGCCTGTGAATTGGGCCTAAAAAATATTATTGTATTCATAACATCCAAAATTTTCTATAACAAATGGAAATAAGTTATTCTTTAACCACTTTGTTCATTCATTTATCCCATTAACAAACTGCCCCCTTAAGTGTAACAAGTTTTTTTTAATAAAAAATGTATAAGTCAAGGAAGTCAATTCATGTTTTGATAAATGCGAATCTGTGACCACCTCCCCCTGCAACAGTGGCAGTCTCTGTCTATGTTATGTATGACACATGCGCAGATGCCTGTCTCTCTCATTAACTCCTTTGTACTCTAAGCCCCTAACATTCTACATTACATCTCATTTTATATGCATATATGGACATATTGCACTTATGTGAATCTGAGTCTGCATGTCCTTGATTGGTATACCAAAAACAGATTATCCACAAATTAATTCATGCATGCAAAAGAGAACATATCCAAGAGACAAGGCTCTTAATGCATCCCCTCCTCAACTTTTTAAAGCTCCCATGAAGTGGTTCATCAGAGACCAAGTGGAGGTTTATGAGCCTTGGATTGTTGGAACTTTAATTTGCATGTAGTACTGTTAGATTCCCATACAAAAAGGTATGGGTGCAATTGACATTCCCATAACACTTGGCACTCCTCAAGCAGGCAGAACAAGTTCTTCAAGTTTTGTTTCCCACGTTTGATACAGACCTTACTGCGTTTTCAGATAAGCCAAATCGATTTATATATTCAATCCGCGATGACAAATTTATATATGATATGCTTGTTATTTATTTATTTTTTATATATTTTAAATTTTTTTAAGTGAGTAATCTGATTCACAGTTTAACATTACGACTGACAAATATGTTATATGTTGCATCAACATTACATTCGATAAGAATATATATCACAGGACTTGCGAATTAAACATTTAGATTATGCACAACTTTCTATTTTTATTATAACAATCTGACACTAAGCCTTCTCAAAGGATAACGCGATATTTTGGATCAGAAAATAAAAGAAATCATAATTCCATGTACTAGCTTGAGTGGTGAAATTATTACCTTTTATTGGAGATTCAATATATTTTAATCATAATATACTTATTTGAAAGTTAAGTGATTTGATACCTCCTAATGCATAAATATTAGTCGAACATACTTTTGTCCATAAGATTGTATGTTTAGTATTTTTAGAATTTGAATACACATTTAGTTCAATTATTTATCGCATTCTTCATAATGTATACAATTAATCTTAATTGACTGTCGCATTCACACCTAGCACATGGTTTTTAGGTGTAATTTTGATACTAATTAATGATAAGAATATTATTATTTTAATTATTTTTGCAGTTATAAATATACACATATTGCATCAAATAGAATCTGATAAGCTCATTAATGGATTAGATATCTTAATATTGTATCTTATCATATATCATTTAAAGACAATTGACACGTTTAAATATAAACACTAATTTAATTAATCAAGTGACATATCATATTGTTACAAGAATTAAAAATAAAGATTTAATGATAATTTTCATTATTTATTATAATTCATGATAATAAATCTTAAAAATGATTTGATTATTTGACCTCTTTTATAAAAATAGAAGATGTTTATCAATTTAATCAAAAGCTCGTTTCGCTACTTAAATACAGAACATTCACGTTTTGACTGTGATAACATTAATTCACATTTTGCTTACCGACTATATGTTGATACTTACTATATACGTTTCACACGTAACATCACCGTCTTTATATATGCCGGCATAAGCCAACAAAGCGACCCATCTTTTCTCGCCCATACAGCGAACGCCTGACCTCCATTAAAAACGGACGGAAAACGACGCGCACGCTCAAAGTAACTTCGCTTATAAACCAAGTGTGTGTATATGTATGCATGTCCGTATGCACTGAAGTATGTTTTTTTTTTATAAATTAAAAAAAAAAAAGTTTTGATCTATTGCGATAATATAGTATATTACACATTGCATTATCACAATGTAATAATTGTTGGGGACCACTTTTGAAATACAAACAGGACTGTAAAACAGATTGAGTGTATTAACGTTCGTCACACATGCTTTTATTTTTAAAAAAATCATGTACATCATCTAATGAGGTATGTAAGTGAAATATATACTTTAATGAATTGAATGATATTATTTATATAAAATAAAAAAAATAACGATATATATACTTTGTTACAGTGACTAGATGAGGCTCATGAGATATATAAGTAGCGTTGATGCAGTGACGTCTGTATAGTTAGATCTCAATACCTATAGAATGATTAAGAGAATAAAATACTACACAAAAAAACAAAATGTGGTACAACAAAATATACCTGTATCCACGGAAAAGAGCAAAAAAACAATTCACTATCATTTTCTTTAACCCCCCGTTTGGAAAGAGTATAACCCCCCGGATAACCCCGGATAACCCCGGATAAGTATTTGAAGGTGTTTGTTTACCCCGGATAACCCCAGATAAATTATGCCAGAATAAACCTTGATAAAGTGGTATAGGAATTCTAATCAACCCCTAGAATAAAAGTTATCCTAGGTTATTCCACCTAAAGAATATGTGGGCCTACTATCAAATCAACTGTCATCACCTCTTATAAATCACCTGTCAAATCAACTATCATTACTTTTTTACCTTTTATAAATCCTTATTCATACTTTATTCACATTTTACCCAAACAACAAAACATTTATTCTTACGTTTACCAATGAAAATAATTCAAAATACAACCAAACACAAAATCACTTTATCCTTATTTATACTCATATATGCTTGGATAAATCTATACCCTAAAATAAAAACTATCCCCGTTCCAAACGGGGGTAAGAGAGGCAACCCTATCCGATAGTCTCTCATATTAAATCATAACCCTCCGTTTAGGATGAAGAATAAATAATGGATATGAGATAATACAGTAGAATAGCTCCGAAATAGCTGTTTGTTTAACAAGAATAAACATTGATAGTTATGTTTGGATAAGCTAAAATAAGGCTTGATAACTATTCTCATAAAAAGATAGAATTGTTTATCAGAGCTTATCTATATCAATGGATAAAAATATCATTCTCTGTCATTTAAAAAGCTTATCTTACCTAACACTCTCTGCACACATTCCAAAAACTGTCACATTTATCATATCACATACATATCTCTTATATTTATTCCCAAACACAAATAATTTATGCAGGGATATAATTGTCATTTAAAAATTCATAAACTCTTATGCATCTTTTATCTACCATTTATTCATATTTTATCCAAGATAAATCAAACATCAAAAAGATCAATTTTACATTTTCCAACAAGAATAACAGAAAAAACAACTAAACATAAATTTATCTATTCAATATGAATTGTTATCTATCTTAATATAATTATTAAGAGCGAATAACCCCTTGTAAGAAAAAAATTCAAGAATGTTAAAAATATGTTCAACCCTATGTTTTCAAAAATAACTGAGTGTAACAATCCTCTCCCTCCTATGAAAGACCGACACCAAACCATGGACCACTCGGGCCCCGAAATATGCTTTTACCCATAAATGGTGTCGACCAGTTCTTCTTCTCACACACACAGACTCTCTCTCTCTCTCTCTCTCTCACTCTCTCTACACATTCTCTTCTCCAAAATCTTCTCAACACAACATGGAATTCACTCCCCAATACCACCACCTGATCAACCTCGACCTCTCTCTTGAACCCACCACCTCGGACTCCTCTTCCGACCCACCTCGGGTCTTCTCGTGCGACTACTGTCAGAGGAAGTTCTACAGCTCGCAAGCCCTCGGCGGTCACCAGAACGCGCACAAGCTGGAGCGGAGCCTCGCCAAGAGGACTACTACTGCTGCCAACAACAGGGGATTGAACCACGCCGTCCGACCCCATTCGGCCCGGCCCGGCCCGGTCCATCCTTCTCGGCCCGCGGACTACAACGTGGGCAGGTTCCGGGGGAACGTCGTCGACGTTGGGTTCGTCTATGGGTTGGAGGAGAAGCAGGGGTTCGAGCAGCTTGACCTCTCTCTAAGGCTTTGATGGGTTTGTTTTCATATATATATATATTTTTGAATTTTTAAAAGTGTGGGTTCTTTTCTTTGTGGATTGTTTGATTTTTTGGTTTTTTATTTATTTATTTTTAATTGAGATGTATTGTATTGGAAGATTTTTGTTGAAGTGGTGGTTTTGTGTTGTCCAGGGGGGTGGATTACTTGTTCTTTGGATAGAGGAGAATGGAAAGGATGATGATGAGGGTATTTTTGTCATTTTATTTCTTAACTTGTTATTAGTTTTTAATGGTATTTTTTATATGTATCTTGGATTCAATATTTTGTCTAATAAAATCAGTATATTCTGTGGGAGTCTATATGTACATAGTATATTTGGAGTATGTGATATTTTGTATATGTGTACTCTTGTATTTTTTGTAAACCTGTAGTCTTCATTTGGTTGGAGAATATGCCTGAAATAAGTGATAATTGGTTAGAATAGTCAAAATATGAGTGTTTAGAAGGCTGTAATAAATGAGAATTTATATGTTAGAATTAACTGACATAAAATGGTATATGGATTTCAGTTAACCCATGTAATTAAGTTATTCTAGGTTATTTAACCAGAGCCCATGTTTGGTTCAAGAATTAAATTATTTTGAGATTTATTACTATTCTAGTATAAATAAGGATAAAATGATTTTGTGTTTGATTGTGTTTTGAATTATTCTCATTGAAAAACGCAATAATAAAGTTTTTGTTGTTTGGATAAAATGTTAATAAAGTGTGAATAAAGATTTATAAAAAATAAAAAAATGATGACATTTGATTTGACAATGGTTCCACATGCATATTCTTTTGATTCTAATGGGTGGATGAAATTCATATACCACTTTATATTAGCTAATTCTGGTATATAGATTCTCATTTATTCTAGTCATCCAGACATCTATAATGAGGTTATTTCAATTTATTCCGGGTTTATTCTTGAACCAAATATAGCAAAAAAGAATACGTGACCCCACTGTCAAATCATATAAATCAATAGTCAATCCAGGTTATTCAATTCAAAAAAATATGTGAGTTCACTGTCAAATCATACATATAAATCAGTCATCAAATCAATTATTATCATTTTTTTATCTTTTCTAAATCATTATCTACACCTTATTCATATTTTATCAAAATAACAAAAAAATTATTATTACATATGTTTTTCAATTAAAATAATTCAAAACAATCAAACAAAAAAATCACTTTATTCTTATTTTTATTAAAATAGTAATGAATCTCATAAGTATTTAATACTATGTTCAACAGAGCACAAAGTTATATGAATAGTGTACAGCTCGCTCTGGTTACATGGAGCCACGTTACTAAAAAAACAAAAAATATTCTGTGGGGGTGTCATGGGATACCTACTGGAAGTCTGTGTCAGAGACCCAAATCTTATGTGGGTTAATGATTTTTTGTTTTTGTCAAATGACAACAACTTAATTTTTGCGTGTGTTGTTATTTTGCATAAATACTTTGTCATAAAAATACCATGTGGGCAAATACATATTTATTTTTAATTTGTGCATGCGGGAAATGCTAGATTTATAACTTTCTATCCCTACACAATTGCAGGTCATGTAAATATGTATGATGAATGTAACAAATGCTATATATTTTTGCATGCATATGTGAGAGAATTCGATTAGATCGAATAATGGTGCTTCTTTCAGGTATGATTCATTGACTTTTACCACAAGAGAGAGATATTTGTCGATTTAATTAAGACTTAATTCGTTTAGTGAGATTGCTTAAACAAATAATTTTGTTGGTTGTTGTAATTTATCAGAGCTTATCTATTATGAATAAATTTTTCTCCTATTGAAGCCTATAGATCGAGGGCATGTTATAATGAAAGAATTAATAATTACATGTTAATAGATGAATATAGGCTAGAGAAAGGTACCATTTATGACAAGGAATGAAGGAATAACAAATAACATGATACAGTGGGATCCCTTTTGTCCTGTAAAGAAGGGACACTCTCATTGTTTATTGTTGGCAACTACTGTTTAAAAAGTGAGCATGTATTACACTCTAGATGCTCAGGGAGAGGATCTTGCAGTTCTGTGGTTGAAAGGTTTTGTTACAAAGACGTATGTCACGTATCTTTTTAAAAACTCTGCGTGCAGTTCCAAGTATATCTCTGGTTAGGTATATAATCCATTAAAAAATATATTTTTCAATTCTTTTATACGTGCATGCATACAATTCAATAAGGTATATAATTTTTTTTAGGTTTTTTATTTTTAAGTCTCTATAAACCATAGCATTTAGTGATCGATCAATCACTTTTTCATATTTTGGTTTTAGTCTACAAATTTAAATGATATGTTCCTTTTTAGTCCATCGGAGAAACCTATCCCTAAATTATTTAGTTTTCTTTATAGTACCTGGGAATATATCTTTAAATCTGGAGACTAAAACCAATATACGAAGACATGAGAGATCGATTACTAAATCCTATAATTTATGAAGACTTAAAAATAAAAAACCCATTTTTTATATAAAATATATTTCATTACATATGAATATATAATTGTTTCAACGATTTATATGGCAGAAACATTAGCAAGATAGTTAGATAGAAAATGTTAGATACATTCATTCTTGCGATAAACTTTTGGAGTATTTGATATGTTTTTATTTTTAATATATAATGTCTAACAATATAATATATATTTTTATAAAAAATAATATGAATTTAACTGAATTAAATGCACTTCTCATTAAATTTTTATAATTTAACACCCAGGTGAGGATTGCAAAACATACAAAAGTGTATCTCCCTTAGAAAAAAAGTCCAAATAATTTACTTAAAAGTAATACTCTTATTAGCTTGGATTGTGTGTGAACATAGAATGTATTGTACAAAATGGTAATTGGTAACCCAATAGGTGGAAGAAATGTCTACTTTCTACTTATGGCTTATTTGTTTAGCAAGAATTCTTATACATAATTTTTTTTTACAATTTTAAATGCGGTCTCAATGTCTTGTTAGTCCCATGCACTTAGTGTATATAACAAGATATATATTTAGTTAATTTTTTTATAAATATTATCATTCAATTTATTGAAATATATATTTTACATTTTATAAATCATTTAATAATGTATATAATTTTAAAATAAAATAAAATATGGACCGATTGCGCTTTAACATTTTTCATATGGAAATAGTCAAGAATAAGCCTTTCAATCGGATAGATACAAATTGAATATGTTAATATTTACATCATAACTTTCAGATAATTCGAATACAAATATTAATTTTCGAATTCAGATATTTTTGGATATGGATATTTTTTGGATAATTGACATATTTAAACATTAATATTAAATTAGATAATAAAATGTATATTAAAGAGATATAAAAATTAAAATTGAGATTTTAAAGTTTATTATCTCTTTTAGGTATCATACATTGAAAAATTAATAGAAATATAATATTTCATCATTGTGATTAATCATATAAGATAATAAATATAAATAATATATAATACAAATATATGTATTTTTATAATATATATTTGATACATATATTTTTTTCAAATAATTATCATGCTTAGAGCATCTCTAACCCCATATTCAAACTTTTACTTAAATTTAAATTTGAGTAAAAATCACCCAAAACCCTCTTCAACCATTTACCCATACCTATACCAAATCAAACTTTTACTCAAATATTTATCCAAATCAAGGGAGTCTCAAACTTTTACCCAAATTTTAACATTTTTTTTCTTCTTTATCTCTATATTTTTTTCCAATGTGACATTTTTTTCCCTTCAACTCCACATTTAATTGAATTATATTAGACGCCTTCCCACCCCCCAAAATTTTCACAATCTCTTGAAACAAAAAAAAAGAAGTGATCTTCTTTCTTAAGTCTTCATTTTTGTTTTTTAACTTCTTATTTATGCTTCAATAAAAAAAATTAAAATTTTTTTTTTTTCAAAAAATTGGATGATAATAATTTTTAAATTTAAAAATCTTAAAGGGAAGAAAAATCATGTACTAAAAATGTTTATGAAAAAAACTTTGAAAATGTTTATTGAGAACTAATTAAAAGGTGTAAATTTTTTAAAAGATTTGAGTAAAACATAAAATGATGGTTAGAGACATATCATATCAAATTAAGCTTTTATTTAAATTTTAAATAAAATTTAAGTATAGATTTAAGTAAGGGTCAAAGATTACCTTAGTCAAGAGGAGACAAACGGGCCAGCCCAACTTGATCCCATCCCAGGCCCGGATGGGAATCGGGCGACAACGGGCTGGGGTCTGGGCTTATAAACCCTAATGCCCCGTTTGGATAGCGGAATAAATGAGTATAATGGTAGTATAAGGGTGATATAAGAATGGATAGAAAAAATAGTTGTTTGTTTGCAGGGTATAATTTGGTATTACTAAGTCAGTTTAAACGAGTATAAAAGAGTATAACAATTCTAAGTAACTCCTAGGTTAAGCTATACTCACTTTGTCTATTCCCATGGGCCCATATGTCAAATCAAATTTTTACACCTTATCACATCAAATCACCTATCAATACCTCTTATACATCAAATGACCCACATGTCAGATCAATTTTTTTACATTTTATTTATATTTTATTCTTTATCAACCAAACAACTCAATCTTTATTCTTATGTTTTCAATGAGAATAAAAAAATACAGTCAAACATAAAATATCTTATTCTTGTAGATTTATTATCTATACTGACATAATTATCTATCTAGAATAACTCAATTCCGTTATTCAAACGGAGCAACGGAGCAATAGTCGGTCATCACTGTAATTAGAACCGCGTCGCCCGGGACTTCGTGCCCATAAAACCCCCGATGGCTTGGTCCAATGTGCGCTTGCACCGCAGACGGACTCCATCCCAAAAAACCACGGTTTCGAGGAAGACAAAAAACCTAACATTGTATAATCACTTTCTTTCAAGTTCCCGCTCGCATTCGCTAAAACCCCACCATTGCTGCCGGCCTGCCGCTCTATCTTTCATGGCGGATCCGGACATGGAAGCCGAAGAGATCCAATCGACCGTCCCGTTTCAGCTTCAGTTCGACAAGCCCATCCCTTCTCAGGTATTCCCTCTCTCGCTCCCTCTTCGTTCTTCTTCTTGCCCTTGTTTGTTAGACTCATTCGTGCTTCGCGTAATCTGCGTCGGAGAAGGTCAAGATCGCGGAGTGGAATCCGGAGAAGGACCTGCTCGCAATGGTCACCGAGGACTCCAAGATCCTCCTCCACCGCTTCAACTGGCAGAGGCTCTGGACCGTCTCTCCAGGTGCGTACGGGCCTCACTTTTTTATTTTTAGGTTTCGGAAATCGTCAGATCGATTGGATGCTTAGGTCGGTGTAATGTGAAGGGTGTTGAAAGGTCTAATATGAATTCCAAAGATGGTTTCGGATTGTGTCATGTTTGTTCTATTTCTCTGCGCTATATTTTAGTCTATTTAACTTCCATTTTATGTATTTCATTAGTCATAGAGTATAAGTTTTTCCTATTCAAATGTGTTTGGAACATTCAGTAGAAATGCCTGTATTTTATTAGAAGCTGTGGCCTTTATTTCTGTGACCATACCACTAAATGGAATTTCACAAATTAGGGTTTTCAA
The DNA here is from genome assembly GCA_030737845.1 of Acorus calamus. NCBI lineage: Eukaryota > Viridiplantae > Streptophyta > Magnoliopsida > Acorales > Acoraceae > Acorus > Acorus calamus. The sequence goes on from CM060874.1 coordinate 593,484, forward strand.
CACATCTATACCATGCCATATATGTATCTTTTAAAAGATTCGGGTAACAGTGGAGTTGACTTTCTTGTGGATTGAATTCTTTGTGATTGATTTATGTATATAGAAGTTAATGCTAGATGGTTTTTATGGGAGAAGTTTGGTTTTTTGTGATCTTCGTAGCAACAATACTGAAGTTAGTGAGCATCTGAAATGATATAATGAGAGGCTCCCGTATAACAGTCAACAGTACTTAAAAACATGCATTTGTGGAATTCAATGAACACTTGTTTTTTTCATCAATTTATAATTAAAATGAGGAAATGAGGAGAAAATGAGCATAAGCATGTATTATTTGCCATGATTATACTCAGGCATTGGCAGGAGTGCCATTCTTTTATGGTGTCTTGACATGGTCAAGGTTTGAAGTATCATTTTGTTTTTTATTTTTTCTTGTTCTTATTTTCTGTTTATCTTAAAACACTTCACTCCTTTTTCTTCTTCTTTTACATGTTGTCCAACGTGCCGGTTTTCTTTCTTTTGAGCAACCACGTCATATTTGTTTTTTTTCCCTTTCACCTTCTCTTTTTATTCATTTTTCTTCTTCAGTTCATCCTGTTTACCTCCATGTGCCTGTTATTCCATTTCATATTTGGTTCTTCATTGTTCTTCTATATCTTTTAGCATTTCACTATTTCTTGTTAACAGTTTTTGCACATATATACCTTCACTTTAGTTTTCTTCTTTAGTACTTTTTGCTGAATTGCATTGGAGATCAACACACATTGTAAATAAATGCAGTCTTGTCCCCCTTTGTGTAGACTCTTTGACTAGCATGAGCAATAGAGATTTTTACTATCCTATGTGCTTGAAATATGTAGTTAATAAGATACATTTTACTCCTGACAATCAGTTTTATCCAGAGCATCACAATCCCCTCTTCTATTCAAATACGAGACACCTGGAATCTGGAATAGTGGCACCATTTAATGCGCATCTATACTTCATTCAATAGGCATGATTACTCAGGTTTCAAATTAACAAAATATAATGCCTACTGCTTTTTCAAAAAAACAAAACAAAATATGATGCCAAAGGTCACATGTCCTTTTCCAGTTGGAATGATCATTGATTCTTCTGATATGTGCTCGAAATTGATTAGGAAGATGCATAACATCTCTATGTTGGCGCCCTGATGGTAAAGCAATAGCTGTTGGACTTGAAGATGGCACCATCTCATTGCATGACGTTGAAGTGGGTATTATGCTTTTTTCTACTTCATATTGATTGTGTCAACAATGTACAATGGTGAAGTCAGTTTCTGATAATTGTAGCAGGTTTTCTACTCCATTTTTTTTGGCAATTTTGTATCGGTTTGTGCTTGACATGTTGTTGTCCCTGTCATCTTCCAGTATCACCTCTAGTATCTATGAATGTTCCTCACCTAGATTTGTTCCGTTGCAAAGTTTGCTTTATTTGATGTTTTCCTATCTGTTATTATGTATCATGTGTATATTTCAGAAACAATTCTAATGCCAAATGCGGTTTCTATATTGAACTTTTGGAAAATGTTGTATTAGTATTCACTGCACATTTGATTTTAGCCTAATGTAGGACATTTAGACATCTATCAACTGCATGAACATCTGGTTTCATGGATCTCTCTGTTACATACTAGCTTTGTTAAACATGACCCTTAACATTGAACGGATAATACTAGCACTAATGACTGGATCCTATCAGAACTCTGAAGTTAGGTGTGCTTGGGTGAGAGTAGTGCTAGGATGGGTGACCTATTGAGAGGTCTTGCAAAGTAGCCTCATGTAGGATGGGTGTCCTCAATCACCCCAAAATATTTTATTTTCTTCAAAAAATGGGAATGGACAGTGTTGTATGGTGCAAATCACATTCACAAAATGCATATAGAAGGTTCAATGTATAGTGGTTTTGTCAGTCGCTTCTACATTTGTACTTTGTATCTTAATTGGATTTTTTGCTGCCTAAAAATCCTGTATGCCTTCTTCATGCACCCCATATGAGTCCTCAAGATAGAGATAGAAGACAAGAGCACTTGTACTTTCATATAAATTGGGATGGCAGCTTCATGTAGCTTTTATCATCAATGTTTGTAATCAACTGCTCTTTCACTTTGAACTGTTGCTTTATATGCATGCTTTTATTCGTTGAAATGTCCTGTTCTTTTTGGCCATCTATTGTATGATTTATGTGGCAGTAAAACACAGTGGTTTGCTTAATGCAGAATGGAAAGTTATTGAGAAGCATTAAGTCCCACAAGGTTGCTGTTGTGTGCCTTAATTGGGAGGAAGATGGACAGCCTATGGAGGTACACAGCTCTCAAGACAAATTCTCATTCAGCTAATATGTCATTAACTTCATTAAAATTTAATGTAGCAGCATTAGTAATTCAGGATATCTCTATCAATTGTTTTGTCTTTCTCAATAAATATGCAATACATTTCTGGATTTTATTGTGAATTTGCCACTGTATTTTTTGCATATATTGGTTGTTGTCATTCACCATCACCGACAGGATGTTCAATCATGCTTGCCATGAAATTTCTGTTGAAGGTCAACCCATAATCTAGCAAATACATTTAATCTACCTTGCACTTGTATCATTGTCCTGCATTTGTCTAGTTTCTAACTTTTCAATTTAAAAATCATCATTGCGCTCATGTGAACCTCTGTTCCATGTTTGATATCAAATAGCTTCTTTAGTAATTCTTTGGAACACATTTGCTGCTTATTACAATGAAAAAGGAAAAAGCTGAACATAATATATTGTAAGGAGATCCCTCATCTCCATCTTTGGTCGGGGGTTTCTTTCAATGATAGAGGCTATACATTATCAAGAAAGAAAAATGTAATCCTGGTGTAATTATTTTGTCAAGTATGTTGTTCACATTTTAATTGGTGTTTCCTTATTCTTTCTTGGCTTGCCTTAATTGGTGTTTCCTTACTCAGGATGAAAGTTGCAACTTCTTAACATATGAGGACCGCACATTGCGTTTTTTCCCTCCTGCTCCCAGGATTCCCAGGATGCCTGGACTTTGTTCTGGTGATACTGGACTAATGGATGATACCGAGGAGCCATTTCATGAAGTATCCAATACTTCACATCAACCTTTTAATATTTTGTGCAGTGGAGATAAGGATGGTTGCATTTGTTTTAGCATATTTGGGATTTTTCCAATAGGAAAAATTGTAAGTCAATATTTGCATTCTGAAGAGATATTTTGTGATACCTAAATACCAGTTTGGCCCATATAATCACTGTTGGATTTAAAGCATATGTTTACTTTCTGTTTGCTTTTCTCGTGAAATTCCATCATTTTGTGGCCTTCCAATAACTTTTATAGTTATTATGACGAATGATATAATGATTGTATTTTTATTTCAGATTTTCACGTCTAGCCAATATTTACACTAAATCTCCCAACGAGTTGAAAAACTGTTTCAGAACCCTAATGGAAACCAAGGCTTAAATTGGTAAACCAGTACACTCAAATTGCAATTAACATGCTTTCTAAATAGTATTTACTAAAATATTTTGATAAATGAGTTGTAATCACTTAAATAGAGGCTTAGCTTTTTAGTGAACTCTAGAGAATTTGTTGAAGGTGAAACAAATATAATTCTTGAGGAATTTGCAGCTGGCTGATTTCTTCCCTCTTGGCATTGATTTTTCACATAAATTTGCACAATGCTTTGTTTCTGATTCCATTTTTCTAGGTTTCCCATTTCACTCCAACCTATATTACATAACTTCTACTAGATACATTTTGCATTTGTGTATTAAATATCATTTTCCATTTCTGTTTTTTGTATCAGTCTGCTGTATGGATATTCTTTAATGTTGGCTATATTTTGAACACCTGGCTGATAGATTGTTCATTGTTCTATTTTACATGTTGATTCAATTTAATTAATGTGGGGAATGTATCCTAAATTGGAAAGGTCTTTGTGGAAATGCATGCATTTTGGGGTCACGGGCATGGGGATAATGTAGTTCAAATCTGATTATGCCATGGATAAACTGTAATTTTAGCTTGTTCATAAAGTAAATAAATTTGTTAAAACAAATTAATTGGAAAATAATAGAACAGATTTTATTGTATACAGAGTTGCAAGGTGTCTTTCTGTTATGACTTGTGATATATTAATCTAGGCTTGTCAATGGGTCACTACCACCCAAAACTGAGCCAACTTACCTGCCAGTTGATATAGTGATCCATAGACACTAGCCTCTCTCTATAAGACCCACCAACATGTTTCCGATGTGTTAATCTGAAATCTGAGTAGGATGCAAGATTGGACTGCTTAAGTTGTTCTCTATCAAAACATTCCATGTAATTTCATTATTGCAAGCTAATTTAAAAATGATACATGTCATATGACAAAGCTGTTAGTTTTTTTTTTTTTTTGGGGGGGGGGGGGGGGGGGAGTTCTCTTTGTCCATGCTCGTGTTTTTCCTATTCTCTAGTTTTATTCTCTTATTTAATATTTATGTCTTTCTGCATTCATTGTTGTTTTTGATGAACTATTGCAATGGGATTTCACATCTTGGTAACCATTTGTATTTGTGAAAGCCAGGACATACACCAATTCACTGTTTATACTTCATATTTGGACAAACAAACTGGTCATCAGCTGCTAAATGGTTATACCCACAAGGTAGCCCTTTAACTCAATGGTCATGTCAACTTCTCCATTCTCTGTCTTTAATTCTGATATTTTCATTTTCTTTTTAAATTATTGCAAATCACATAAAGAAGATGCATGAATGGACATTTAAAGTACTGCATGGTATTTTGTTTGTAAATTTTTCTTTGGTTGGCTGATGGACACTTTTCTCTCTTTCCATTCATGAATTGCTGAGCAAATACTTTGCATCAATTCAGCAATTCATTCTGCTTCAGTTATTGCTTCTGAAATGAGCAAATGTGTGCAATAAGTTCATTATCTCCAACCACCAGTGATGTCAACAGTGTCATATAAACAGTGACTACACTTGTCAAACTGTTTTTTCTTTTTCCTTTTTATTTTATTTTGATTGGATTAGCTTTTCTTTTAGTTTTTTACCCTGGTGTTTGTATTTGTGGTGATCACGTCTATTTTTTATGAGAACAAATTTTGATCTATACACCATTGTAAGGAGCTTTTCTTGATACATAAGACATAAAATCTTGCACCTTCATAGGTACTTGCACACCTCAGGTTTGTTTAGATTCACCTTCATCTCTCGTCCACCAATCATATCCTCTCCTCACTGAATACCCCTCGGATTAGGAGACCAAATTACCACATCCACATTATTAGGTATAATCTGAACCTTATTCAGATCGGTCAGCAGCCTCTGGAAGTCCACCACCTCCAATCCGCAAGGTTTCTTCTCATTAGAACTTCCCAGCTTCTCCAGAAATACTTGACTTAGCTGACCTCGTGTAGAGCTACATCAAACAACCTTGGATATCTGGACTTAAGAGGAACTTCCAAACACCATTCCCAAAACTGCATTGATCCCCATGCATTGATTTTAATTTGATTTTTGACTCGTTCATTTCTTTCCAAAATGTCAAGTCTCTTTCCAGAATATTAAGTCACTGGTTTTATCTTCTTGTCCTTACTTGCGAAAGCTGAGCTTTTGTAACAAGCTGACCCTACAAAAATAAATGGATCTTGTTGCAAGGTGGCTCTGTCAAAAAACCTCTGCCAGTTGATTGTGCTTAGCTTTGGGAAATTAGTTGAAAATGTGGCTGAACTGGAGGACAAATCTCATCGGAATCATGCTGAACTCAGTGCAGTGAGAGAGACATCTGAGCATCAAAATGTTTCTTTAGTCGGGTTGCATTGTTTGCTTCTTGATACTTCTATATTTCATAAGAGGTGAGAGACTTAAGTTCCTATATTTCCAGTCAATTAAATCTTCACTTTTAATGTGTTTTTGTGTATTCTTTTGGGGCATAATTTTATAGTTCATATAAATTAAAATGAATTGTTGGGCACATTATGGCTATGTTTCTTTCCGCACTGTGTAGACAAACATACAGTTCAGTGTTCTAATATGTATTTTTTTGATCAAAGCTCAGTGATCTAACATTGACATTAGTGTAAAACTTAAAAAATATGGGAAGAGGACAGAATAAGGTGAGTCCAGAAATATACTATGTCTCAGTGATGGCGTAATGCTGCAGGATCTTACGAATTTTAATTGAGAATTAAATGATTTAAAAACTATAATGTTAACCCATCTAAATTTGAAGATGGTAGTTTTATATTCCCTAGCCCCTAGGGAAACATTTTCACAACTTGTTTGTTATAATAGCTCTATATAAGTTGAGGTGGCTTGTAGTACTTGTAATATTAGGTCTTACAACGGTAAACCAGTCTATCTCATAACATGTTTCAGTTATGCAGTGATATAATTAGGCTTATAACTAACGAGGACAAGGTATTCAGCAGACTGCGACTAATAAGTTCTTTACAAAGGCTTTACATCTTAAGATCAATTGCCTTTGCAACGAGCCTAATTGCTTGCATCATGACCTATGTCATAGTGTAGATGATCCTGCTTGCTCGCTAACAGATATTCTTCATGTGCTTCTATTTTTTAATCCAATAGTTCGTTGGACTTGATGCCATAGACAAAGCTTTTGATAGTCTCCAGTCGGTTATGTGATTGAAGTGTGCCTCAGAAGTGCCTCAGAAGTTTAGATATGGTACCTCAAGCCTAGTGGTTTGCAGAAGATGCTTTGACTCCCAGATTCAGCTTTGGCATGGAAGGATATAACATTAAATAAGATAGATATCTCTCTCTTAACCAAACATGAAGTATCCAACACATATACAAAGTGATAATAAGAATGTATGAACCTTTCGGTATGTCTTGGAAACATAGGATAATTTTATTCAAGTCATTAACCATGAGATACTTCTGAGAGTTCTATTTTCAGGAATCCCATTTATGTTATAGAAAATAAATTGATGAGTTTGAATTATAAGAGAGGCTTTGAATACTAGTAGACTGGAGGGTTTTTTGAATCGTGGATTGAGCTCATCTCAGTATTTTTTCATACTAAAAATCTCTCGGAATGCTAAAGCACATATCAATTCGTGAAGGAAAGAGCAACTCCAATTTGTATAATGAGGTAGGATATCAGTGTACAAATATTAGTCATGCAAAAGATTTTCTATTATTCTTTGATTGTATATGTTTTCCGGTGGTGAAGGGCATTGGGAGTTATCTCTGTTATTTTTCATCCCATATGCAAAAGATTCTTATCATAACATTTCTCATGAAATAGACATAAGTTGCTTTTATTAGAGTTATACTGAGTATAATATAATTATATATCTCATTTCGCTTCCTGGGCGTGACTGCTCAGCTTGAGTTTGTTGCCCATTTAAGTAATTTTGACAATATATCTGCCAGAGATATATCAGTTAAGAACTTTTCCCCCTCTGATCCTGTTTTTCCTATTTCTCGAAGCAGATATCTGATATATGTCATGCTTTGTAGTAAATTTTATGTTTCTTGATGAAAGGATATTTGCTGGAAAGATGCAGATTGTTTTTAAGGTTTATCCTTGTTTATGTGTTATCTTAGCAGCAATCTTGAAGAACACCATGAGCTAAGCTTAAATATCTCTTTTATTCTACTAGATCTGAATCATGTTGAAGTTACCAGATAACTTTAATTTTTTTGTTTCCACCTGTTAGGAAAAATGAACTCCATCAGGTTGCCCAACAAGCTTCAAATATTGAGGATTTATTCGAGGTTGTCCGTGCTTCCTTGTCAGTGATGCATAAGCAATGGTGTGATGCCCTGCATATATTTCACGAAAAGTTTGGCCCCTTGTCTTCTTTAATTATTGACCATGGTATTCATCTGTTCTTTGAAATTATTAGGATGAATTTGAAAAGCTCTTCCATTTACCTTTCAATTGAATGGATCATATATGTTTATTATTTCATTAAATTTGTACCTTTTCTTACAGGATTGAACACTAGTCCACAAGAGGAGTTTCTGAGCCTTCTGTGTGGTGCTCGAACAAGCCCAGCACTTCATCAGTTTTTAGTTAACTCACTTGGTGAACTGGTAGCATCATAATTCAGTTAAACCTGAAATCTGAAGGTTATTAATGTTTGATAATATACTGAGATTTTTATATTATGGCAGGGACTGAAGCATGTGGCAAAGGCAGTCGATAGTGCCGGCAAAGAGCTTCATCTTGTAGTCCGTGAACATCTTCAGGTTTGTCTGAAATTGAGATATAAATTTGGAAATTGCAAGCCATGTTCAAAATTAATTTATGTTGTGATTTTCACTCATGTTCTAGCCAAGGTATATATATATTAGTGCAGTTTAAGGATGTGGTTCATGTTGTGATTTTCACTATGGGTGTGGTTCATATTTATTAAGATGTTTGGCACTTATATATTGATTATTGAGTTTCCATGAGAAGTGTGATTCCTGAATCTTTGGAAAGATTCTAATTTATCTGTTTAATTTATGCTGTCATTTCAACACAAATTTTCTATCTGGAGTGTATCATCCAGTTTGAGAATGGGAGTATTCAGTTGTGAAGTGTCTAAATTGAGGTAACCTTTGTAGAGGGCTATTTCTGTAATCTTGAATTGCAATTGTTAAGAAAAGAAGGGACTGGAACACTTGAGATGGTTATGCAATCTATAAGGCATAACATAATTCATTGAAGCATCTTGTTGAAGAATGTTTCCATATCTAAGACAACTTGCACATTGGAGTATCCAGACTCCAGAGACCAATATATAATTGTTGTACATCTTGAGGATTGATAGTCCGTGTGCTTAAAAATAGTTGGACTTGTTTGAGATCTGCAAGATTAAGTCTATTAGGCTTGTGAATTAGCAATAGGTTCATGGGCACCACGTTTGTGAATATGGACATAAATTAGTCAGTGTAAGCTTGATGTTTTTGACTTGAAAGAGTTTGCACTACACTTGTTATCCACTTCAGTTTGAGAGTGTTTTTTTCAAAGTTTTCCATGGCGTGAATATTTTTAAGATTACATTGCTTTGATTGTGGAGCATTGACACACGGGACCTGAGAGAAAATTTGTAGGGCCCATGGAAGGTTGATTGGTAGGTTTGAGAGAGGCATGTATTTGTAGATGATGGCAAAACTTGTTATATGTGGTATCGAGGAAGGTATTGTTTCATACAAGCCATTGACTTTGTTGCCCGAATGGAGGACAATGACATCTAGCAGGTGATATTAGAAATTGGGATGGCCCGATTAAATTGGTTTATGGGGAAGCAAATGGCTTCCGATGCGGATGTCTCTTGAAACCTTGAATGAGCAGCCATGGGAGAGGTCCTTAGACATAAATAGGACCATCATTGGGTTATTGACTCTATTAACTGTGACATTTCCCTGCACACAAGTGAAATCTGCTTGCTGTGGAGATCCTTGAATGAAAGTCTTTTACTTTATTGATTCTTTCTGTTGCAAGGTGATGAACTGGGTTATTTTTAAGGGGGTATGGCAGAGGCTGATCAAGTTTTACGTTGCCATTTTTTCTTAGTAAATACATGGAGGTTATTTATCATCTTTTAATTTTAAATTATTATTTGTATGAGTCCTGTTACAGAATTGACTATATGCATTTGAACAATATCAGCCTGCTGTAGAAATCATTGGATTCAGAATTGGAGAACTAAAAGGCTTTTCAAGATGGCGTGCTCGATATCAAAATGTTGGACTGGATGAGAAACTTATTGAAAATGCTTCAGAGAGGGCTGGCATGTTGCTTGTCCAAGTGGAACGATTTTTGAGGGTGCTGTCGATTGTATGTTATCAGGTATGCTCTTTGGACTGCCTTCTAATTTCCCAAGAGACTTCCTGTTTGCAAATCATTTCTAATGAGTTGGTGCAGATCCTTTCGCATGTATAGAGATATGCATTTAGACACAGCATATGTTTACATTCTATGTAAATCCCTTGCATCCTTTCATTCTAGAAACTGATAATTCTTTTCAAATTAATGATGATTATTTGTTTATAAATGAATAAGAATATCTTTATTCTTTTGGCTTATCCTCTTCTCCAAGTGAGAAAAGTATGTTGGTGTACAGGGAAATCATGCTGTTAGTATTCACAAACCATATCATAGATGAAATGCATTCGGATCTTTTGCAAGTGTAATTTGTAAATTATATTTTGAATTAGAGTGTTGTTACACAGTTTTTTTTCAGCTCCAATTCGAGTCCCATATGTGGATAGAAAACCACCGGAGCATATACTCACATTAACAAAGTATATGCTTCATTAGAAATTTTTACATTTTCTATAAATGTATTAATGCAATTTATTGGAGTATATGTTTTATTTTTTATAAAAGCACGTACCTCATTAGGAGGTATACTAATTTTAAAAACTTCAATACACGTGCATACTGGAATTGGGGTTGGAAAAGAGGCTGTATGTAACATTATTCTTTGAATTAATGTGCTTAAAATTTTAACCTGGAAGCCTAAAGAATCATGAATTTATACTGTGGTTAGTCATGCAGGAGTATCAAACTTTGCTACAATCATATGCATTCTTCCCTTGTCCAGTGTAATTGTGTTATTAACCTTCATCCATTGTACTTAAAATCATATGAAAATGTGATGGGGACAGAAAGCAACTATACATAGTTTATACTGCTCTGTATTGGATGTTGTTTTCTCTCATTTCTTTTCTGTTTATGTTAATTAATAAAGGCCATTGTAGTCTTCATCCAACCATCATTCTTCTTCTCTCTTACATGTAACTAAATATACGAAAACCAATAGTAGTTTTTTTTTTGTGACAAATTTCCATAGTCAGTTCCTGATGATATGTTTTATTCAGTTCGAGAATTTCTTTGCTTGGATTCGAAAATGCATAAAGCTACTAATGGCCCAGCCAACTGATGAACTGGCAAATTTCAATAGGTCTGTGATTCCCACTTTATAGTCCAATTGCCTATTTTGCTGTTCCATGTAATTATGTAGCTTGACAGATTTCTTTTGAACTAATACAGTGAACTTGTAGTTATATTCTTGAAGTTTCTAATCAAGCATGACCCTGTCCGCCAATTGCTGGAATCTTCTGACGTGGATGATGCAATCAAAGTTGATTTGTAAGCTTAGTGTTGAATCTTCCTGATTTCATTCACTTCAAGTTGATTCAAGGTTTGAAGTGATGCTTGATAATTGTTTCTACTCTCATCCATAAAAGTCCATGTTGGGTTAGCATTTATTTATGGTCAAATTGGCTGATCAATTTTGGAACTTACGTACTTGGAATATCTTTCAAGTAAAATTTTCAAAATCAATTCATGTAACATCATGGGTTTCTCCTTGTTAGAATGTTGGAACCGTGAATTATGGAAAATGAATTCAATAATATACATCATTTTACCATGTTGTGAAGCAGTAGTAGCTGTAAAACTTGTTCTTCATCTTGCAATGAGATTGTCTGGAAAACTTTAATGATGCAAGATTACTGGAGGGAGAGAGAGAGTAGCCACTTACCATTGAATGAGTTGGTTTCCTGAAATATAGTTCTGTCAATATGAGGTGATTGTTAATTACTTATTATTTATAAGTGGTCCGCTAATATAATTTTTTTCATTATAAGGTGCATTGACTTGTGCATGATCTTCATTATGCAACAGTAACATGAGTGCATCAGTAGTTGTAAAATATGATCATATAGGGGACCCAACGCATTTGAGGCTCAGTACCATTATGCAGGATTATCCATGTTGGAATGGGAAGTTTTGAAATTGATGAGCTTGTTGTTTCCTCTTTCTGCCATACTTTGCATTAATAAATGTGAGATCTTCTCGAATAATTTCACTGATGATTTTGATCTTTTTCTAACACTGGCTAAGTTCTTTTAGGGATACAATGCAAAGGATCGAGGAACTTGTTACATTTGGGGGATTTTCAGACACTGGGTATCTGAGAAGAAGTTTGGCTAAAGAATTTGAACAACTGGAGTGTAGGTATTCTGTTTTTGCTTGAGCTCAGTATACATGATATTTTCTTCAACTGTTGAATTACTAATGCTGAGACCAAAAAAATGTTTCACCAAAGCAATGATAGCTTATGGCTATCAATTGGCATGCAAATAAGGGAAATTGATTTCCCTTCTACTTGATTGAAGGCCTTTTTGAATATCAGCTGACAATTTTCTGGGGAGATACTTTTATGGTCCCACTCTGCAATATATCAGTTTTGTTGATTTTCATCATAGTTTTGTAATATTATTTTGTCATTCTTACATGTCAGTCATTTTGTTGAGATGCTGGGAATTACCCTGGTTCCATTTTTTTTGTTTTTTTTTTCTTTTTTTTGTTCATCTTCCTTTTTTATGGGGGAGTGGGCTGTGAGCTGTGGTTCTAGTTTCAAGATATATTAGTCAATGTCCACTTATTCTGGGAATGACATCAAATAGGAATATACGGTCTACTTGGATTCATATAGGCAACCCCAAAGGTTGATATCAAGCATGGTGAATGAAATTTTCTATAAATGAAATGTCTAACTCATGTCCCAGGAATCTGGCTTGTATCCATGGGTGTTCATGTCTGGTATATAGCCAGTAATATAATTAATCTTGATGATCATATTGATGAAGCGATCTTCATATTGATGAAATTTGTTGCTTGTAATTTTTTTTCAGAAGGAATCATGGGAAGGGAAATATATAGAAAATGACGCCTAAGAAACCCATCAAGGGAAGAAAACTTGAGGAGAACACGTGAGCTTTGAACTTGGGGTACTTGATCATCACATAGATTTTACTATATTGGTTTCAAAACTAAAATTTAGAGTTATTTGTGTGGGTTATCATAATATTGATGGAGGGTAGGTGTCAAGCTAATCACTATCCTGCATCCATTTTAGACATCTTCTAAGTTTATATGATGTTTAAAAGACTGAGAGAATGGTTTCTGTTGCTCATCAAATAGTTGGTGCATTCATGTCTTCTTTTATGCTTGAATGCTCTTTTCTGTATATAACTGATGTTGTGCGGGAGTTCTTTTTTTTTTTGGTTATCTTATTTTGTACAAAGTTTAATTTTTTATATGATTTTATTTGTGCATGATGTTTGTTATTTTTATCTCTCTCACTGATTTTTTTTTGTTAGGTAATCAATTGGTGGGACTTGAACCCGTGACCTCATGGTTGGAAATTTCATTGTCAATCATTGAGCTACGGGTCCAAGCCTCATCTCTCACACAGTGATGCAATTTAAGATTGCTTACCTGATGACTTTGATACTATTCTATTTATGTGCACATATGCATGTTCAGGTCTGAGTGCGTGTAATTTATTGTTCTCATTTTATGCTTTCTGATTTCAGTTTCAAAGAGGCTCTCTTAAAGCCTTTCACTACTATTTCCAAAATGATACAATGTGAAGAATTTCTGCCTTTATATCCTATACCATCTTCCACAGTTGCTTCTGTACATGCACCAACATCAATATCATTTTACCAGGTGCTTTATTTCTCTTCAGCTTGCTTTCTTTCATTGTTGAACTCAATATATTGTTTAATATATATTTCTTTCCAGGATTGAGAACAAATTTCTCTATATCATAATATCATTTCATTTCCAGGTTACATCTATAAAATATTTTTCTTTAAGTTAATCAACCTATGGTGATTTAAGCTGAGGAAGACCTGAATCTTTATAAGTTAGACATACCATTAGACTAGAATAGAATCAACTATACAGGGAATCTTCTGCAGGCAACCATTTCCCCTTCACTAAGGCCTCCTTACGAGTGATTACAAAAATCCAAGCCACTACACATGAATCAGACATGCAATTTACTACTCTGCAATAGAAGGATCCATTTGAATTCTTATAACTTGGTTAATGACTTCACTTTCAGAGATCACACTACTGCTATCAGGCTCTATAGCTTATAGAAAAGACGTCTTAACTGATCATCATATAATCAATTATCTTATGAATGTTTACATTTTGCGTCAATTTTATTGCTTCGTCAGATTCAGTGGTGACTCAGATTTCTGTGGATGTTTGTGATCATTTGTCTTGCTAGAGTATAATTACTAAAACTATCATTGTAACACCAACAATTAATTGTCAAGGCCACGTTCTAATATATTTCAAAAGGATAAAGTAACAACGCGAATGCTAAATCTCTTTTTTCTTATTAAATGATAATTATCTTATCATGAGCTTTGACATAAAATGCATTGTACATTCTGTGACAATTTTTGTGAATGAAATATCATTATGTTTTTTCCTTTTCTTACAATTGTAGGATGCTGTGCCTTGCAAGTCAGAAGGCCCCAAACCTAGTTATGGCCTTGTTGACTACATTTGTTTCAGAATACCTGATGATTCCTTAGACGTCTCAAACACTATAATTATAGTAAGGGGGTTCGTATATGGCTCAGGTTTGAGAAACATGGAAAATTATTCCTTGGAAGCTGCAGTGTTATCCATTCCTGAGGGATTTCATTGTGTTGATCTATCTCTATACAAGGTTGAGAGATCATAAATCCCATCTGTGCTCATTGCTTTATTATCTATCATCTCTGAATATGAATTACTTTGCATCAAAACAGGAAACCCAAATTGTTCTATTACTTAACGAGGTAATGTCCACTTCAGAAAGCCCGGGAAAGTCATGCATGATGATGGTTCAAGCAAGTGAGCTTCCTTTTGTATCTGTTTCAAGATCAGCCACTTCCAATATGTGGAAGTTGAATGAATTACAGGTAATGTTTACATTGTACTTGTGATCTTGAAGAATAGTTGATATTGTTCATGCTGATTTGTATTAGCATCTGAAGAATGTTCCATCTCCACTCTGGTCCTGGTCTCCACTAAAGGGAAAAAACAGTTTTATTTTTATTTTTGCTTCATTTAAACTCTGCATGCTGTTAGAAGGATTATTGCCAATGGACTTATTTTTTATGTGGGCTTTTCCAAGCATAAAATTCTCTCTGTTTATGCAAAGAGCGAGATACTTGTTCTCCAACTTTTGCTTGAGTTTCTTTGTGATATTTTAAAAATGAATCACTTGATGATAGAGTAAATGGAGGACGTAAAAACATGATTATTTCAAAAGCATGTCTTTTTATAAGTAAATGATTGATTTTAATTAATTGGAGGAATTAAAAGCATTTTATTTTCCAACAAAAGGTTCCCCCCATGCATCACAAAACTCTCCCTTGTTTGATACAATGTAGGAAAGCCAAGCTTTGCTGTAAGTTCGTTCTTCTCATCATCAATTTTGGGTGGTTGTAAAAATAGAAGCAACATTTCTAAGTCCTGTGCTGGTCATGTGACTCGCTACAATTCCTATATGTCAATGCACCTGTGCCCATGTATTTTGGACATGAATAGAGAGAGATTATTTTGTGCATCTGTTTCTGATATAGGTAGTTGATATGGTTAGACATGTGGTATTAAAGTGATTTTGTAATCTATCATTTGTTTCATAACAAAAATAATTATTATTGGGAAATTTCTAAAAATTCCACAAGAGTCTTATTATGTCTATCACAATAGAATGCCACATCCATTTTTTTAGTGGTATTTTTAATCTTTCATCAATTTGTATCTGCCATTCATATGAAGCTTTTATTTTTACTTGTTTAGCATGGGAATGATGTCTCAACTAAGGTAATGCACATACAAATCGTCCAATTTATTGCATGCACATGACTATTGAGAGCATTATTCTATTTATTGGCTTCATGTATGCATGCCACTATGTCTAGTGCATGTCTAACTGAGTACACTGTAGGGTTCTGCTGTTGAATTGGACATGAACAACGGGAAAATTCGTTCTGTTCCTCACGCTCTATCTGCTCCGTTAGCAGTTAGCGGTAAGCCCATTATGTTGCATCAAATATGCATTGTTTTGGAAATAAAATTCAATATAATATTTGTGCAAGGATTTTATCTTTTATCCTTATATTATCTTTATAAAATATAGCATTGGCTCCCCAATTTTCATCAAAAAGTGAAAAAAAAGTATTGGTTATTCAATTACCACCAGTCCTTTAGACAAACACTTAAATGCATTTACTAGATCTTTTTAAGATGTGGATGTGGGTGGCTGTGTCATCTTAATAATTTTATTTAGGGACTTGTTTCTGAAAATGGATTAACATGAAACTTGCATTGTGAAAATTCCTGAAGATCTTTATTGGAAGTGGACAGTCATATAATATTAATCTTTTGCAGTTTCTCTATGTCCATATACCATGTGAGTAAAATTCAATTCCCATAGCATCAGGGGATGAGTATAAATAGTTTTTCATTGCCATAGTGTGTATTTTCTATTGATGTCAGCAGAGGTAGGAATATTACAATGTAAATGAAAGATGATGGTTTCTAAGAGGCACTCTCTTGGCATTTACAATGATCAAGAGTAGATGGATGACCTTTTTGTGTTCTCAACTTTTTATTATTTAGTCGATGTTGAATTCAACCATGTTTAGATCCCACATCATCCAGTGGCTTTGGTTTGGCTTGAAAAATCCTACTTTATATGATCCCCCAAAGTCATTCCTATGTGCTATGAACTTTCATTACAAAACCACTTCCATGGTATTTTCCACTGTTGATGTGACTGGAAAAGCCCACCAAATCAGAAGATTTATAATGATATCATCAATTAAAGGAATGTAGAAATTTTTAACTGGTAGAATCTTCTATCGATCTTTCTTTAGGGCAACCATACGATTGAATTTTTTTGAGGCCTTTTCTTATGATGAGATGAATTCAGTTAAGGCCCATTTTGGCAGTGGTATATTGACTGGTATAATCATAATATATAAATCTGAAATGATATGACAATGTCATTTTGGTAACAAAGATGTGAATATATCGATCCTCAAATAGTGGGTTAACTAGTCCACCTAAAAGATGGATAAGGATTTATGCCATTTTCACCCATGTAAACCCCCCTGCATAAAGTATTAATACAAAATAGGTGGACCAATCACCGCTTCCCCCTCTCTTTTATATTTACCACACATTTACTTAGAGGTAAAAAATGTTAATTAAAAAAATTAATTCAGATTATACCATAGGCCAGCCAAAGATAAAAGTGGTTTATACAACATGACTAACTTAGTGAGTTTCTAATGGTAAAAGTGCATTGAGTTCTTAAGTATTATGATATCCTATATTGTGATATACCTAGCCAAAAATGATTAAACCTGCTGTCAAAAGGGCCCTTAAGGTTTGTAAAATAGTCATGCAATATAAGTTATCTATACAGGCCAGTACTTTTTCGTCACCCATTTCTTTTTCAAAACAATTCATTCATCCATGATCCATAATGGCGAGTATGGAGTCTTAGCCCTCTTCTAGAAGATGATATTCATTGATTAGATATCTTTGATATTATTAAAATCTATGGGCTTGTGAGTTAAAGTTATTCATGTCATTTGTAGATTTAAGGTCATGCCAGATCATTTCAAATCTTTTGCTAAACTTATTATGAAAAAGTGACAATTGGTATGAACTCAAGCTCTAATTCTAGAACTTTTGAAATTCTATTATCATAACATATATACCTGCAGCAAAAAGTTCTTCTGATTAGTTTCAAATAGTGATTCTTTTATTTTACGTGGATGAAAACATAGAAGCTGCAACATTTGGGATCAATGCTATGAAAAGACAACCGGAGAAAATAAATCTAGATAAACAAAAATTTCACCCTTTATTGCCCCTTCTTTGCCTTTTACTTGGAATCTCAAAGTATAAAAATGGTGAAGGATAACCCTATCAAAATTTCACTTTTTGTGTAATATAGTTCCAAAAAAACTTGTGCCAAATCTTCACTAGGTCCGATTGCCCCCTATGAATACCATGTAGTTGGACTGAATTTTCGACATACTTAAATGAGTTTAAACTTTATGGTCAATAAGGTAGCTGGTTTCGGTCTTGGCATGCATGCTTCTCTGCTGCTCACCAACTAGTCTCTTAGCAATTCAACATCAATGAAATTTAAAATCAATAAATACACGGTTGACAGCAGATAGATAGTGATAGATCAAAATTTGATCCATAAATTGGACTGCAATGCATGAGAGAAACTTGTTTCGTATGATAGATTGTAATATCTGTTGACCTGGAATATTCACACTGCAAAAGCAATTATTAACTCTTTATATTACACCAAGTACATCCTTGAAAGGTTGCTTTGTTTATTGCATCCTCTTGAAATGCAGAGCCTTGTATGATACTTGATCGTTTCCCTTTAGTTTCACCTTTTATGGAATGCTGATTGTTAACCTTGGTTCTTCCTAAAAAAAAGATAATAAACTTGTCTTATCATCTTAGCTAAAAAAATAAATGGGTTAGCAATTTAAATTACTTCTTTACAGCTTCTAGAGGCGTGGCTTGTGTTTTTGCTTCACGGAGGCGTGCTCTTGTCTATATATTGGATGAAGATGAGGATGAGGCATCTGATATGGATTGACAATGTCCTGCATAGCCACTGACGAGCCATCATTCCCTAAACGGATTGGCCTGGGCATCTGAAAATTAACTGCTTTTATGTGCCCTGAACATCTATAGCCGTGGACTGCATTTTATAATTATTCAAGATCAGTGTGGCTTGATGTGCAATTCGGTGTTTGCTAGTCAAACTGAACAAAAGAGCGACTAACCACCTGGTATGTTTTTATTACCCCTGTTTCTAATTTCAGGCAATATTAGTAGATGAATTTGTAATTGTAATGGTTATATGATTTAGCATAAATATAGCTATGGAATCTGGACTAGGTCCCTGGCTATGAAGAACAGAAACAACAAAGTTGTATCACTTGAGATGTAATCAAGCCTTCACATTTTCATTAATTTATGGAAGTATTAAAACATGGTCTTTTGAATACTGTTCAAGATAATGAACAAAGGTGTGATTAATTCAGATATGCTTGAATTATTTGGACCAGGAGATCTGATTATTATTTACTATAATATTCCTCTGAATGTCTATCAACAAAGATGTATATTTAAAAAAAAATAATGAAAAACAATGAATGTTGCCATCTTATGGGATAATGCAACATTAGATTTTCTAACACATTCTTTAAATGACTCTGACCGGTAGTTCTCATCATAAACGGGTCAAGGCCTCAACATCTGAAATGCAGGGGTGTCTCTTTTTTAATGAATTTTTAGAGAAATGGAAATGGACTTCATCTGACAAGTCAGCTTACTAAAAAAAAACAAAGATGCCCGGGTCAGTGCAATGGACTGCAAAGCTCTCATTAATCAAGATGGGTCCATGGGCTATATATGTTGACGTTTTGTCATATCTTGTTCACATCAAGTAATATTTATAATACACGTAACACGTGATGGTTTTTCCAAATCAAATAGGTATCCAAAGATATATGATATTCCTGAGATTCCATGGTTTGATAAAGTGATGATTATAAATGCCAAATAGTTTTCCTCGGCCCAAGTTGTCATTTGTTAGGTGCACTGGTTTATTTGGTTATCATAGGCTTTTTTCTTTGGGGAGGGATGGGGGATTTCAGGGATGCATTCCGTCGTATTAATAATGTTGCTCAGTCCTTTTTGCATGCCTTTTAGACCACGTAATTTGAATTTTTTTTGAAGTGTATACGGGGTTAATGAAATATATTTTCTTTTATAAAAATTAAGTGCATACTCGTATGAATGGAATTGATTTATTTTTGCGTATTTTGTTATAGAGGATATATTGATAACGGAGTACAATTTCACATTCTGCTTTAGTGATGTGGAATTTGCAAAAGTGATCTAAAAAAAGACTTACAATACCCTGTTAACAAGGGTGTTTGTTATACACAATTATGGCTGCAGACCCATTTCTAGCTCAAGTATATACTTTGTTAGATTGAATTATATGTTTTTTTTGGCAACCTAGAGTATCATTCTTAAAAATTAGAATATGCTAATACGGTAAATAGAGCTGCAGCCTGCGGGGGATGTCTTTAAATTTATCTTCTTTGTAAATTTAATAATTGCTTGGTGGAGCAACGGAATTAAAAGATAGGTAGTATATGAGAGGACCAACATTCAGGTCAAATGGTCCTTTAAACTCGTACAAGGCGATATATTGGTGTTTATTTGTTGACGAGGTAGCAACATTCAAACTGTTAGGTAGTCTCATTTATTTGTTAAAAGCTGATGATGTAATTATGAGAAAGATTATTATGTACTTGAATTATGGTTAATTGGGTGTTTTTGTCATGTTTCAATGTTCACAATGAATTGAAATCGATTGATTTGCATTCCCAAAATATGTAAAAGTGCTCATAAATAGTATTTTGGTTAAGCTTAATTTTCTGGCAGGTGTAGCATTACAAGTTCTAAACACACTTCAATCACACACACACAGGTAGACATCTCTCTCGATATATAGGAACCAGTACTTAAAAACAGGTCACCGTCTTCGGACCATTTGAAAATTTATTTATCGTTTGCATAAGTAGAGCTTGAAAAGCCTGTTAGCGGAGATCAACGAAACCAGGGACATCATCAGTGAAGCGACCAGACCGCAGAAGAGTCCGCCCCCGATTTGTATGCAGAACCTCGTGTACATGTTGCACAGCTTCTGCCACTGAAGATCACTCTCTCCGGTGACCGCCAACAACGATGCTTGTGTCCCCGCGCACGTTGATGCAAACATCACATACATCACTCCCTTCACACACACACAAAAAAAAAAAAAATCAGAACTGTTGAGGGTCCACAAGAAGTCCTTATGTTGAGTAGCGATCAGGGTTGTTATCTACCGAGTGAAGACAGAACCACATAACGCCCTGATTAAATATTTTTAGTGGGGAGAGGAGTCTGTGTTAGGGTTGCTGAGATGTCAGTGTCCAGTGAGTGTAACAAATTTCCAACTGTTCCATTGATGGATTTCACGTGTGGCATTGAAGTTCTGGTCATTTAACTCGTGATATATACAGCGAGTGGTAAAAAAAGAACTGAAGAAGCAATGCAATTGGATTGAGTGTAATAATTAGACAGCTTGGCCCATAAAAATATTAATAGAATAATGAGGCCTCCAAATCTGTGGTTAGAGCAGTATCACTCAAGTTGTTGTTGATCTTCTTTTGTTGATCTGAACTTCATCCAAATACAGTGGCGCATATGTTTTTCACATGATATATTAAGAAAATGTGAGTGTGTTCAGGGCTGAAAATAAAGACGGCGTGTAGCAATGTTTGGGAATAAATAAAAAAGAGCATTAGACTCGGTCTGTTTTGTATTTCTATACACTATAATAATATATTATATACTGCATTATCATAATTTATAAGGTTATATTGATATGAAATAAAATTCTTTTCATTTTTTTAAAGTGAAAATAATACATCGATGCATTAGTTTGAACGTATAATTCTTTTAAAAAGGAAACACGATGTGGATTGTATATGGGGGCTTGAACATACCAATTCCAATAATAAAAAATTTACCTGGTCTAAGACATAACAAGCCCAAGCCGCATATTTGTTACAACACCCTTTGCTTGTCTTCCCAAGCCAGGCTGAGATCATATACCTGCTTAATTGAAGCAGATGATAACCAGCAGAAACAGATGCCACAATCATCAAAATCCTGTAACACCAAGTTCAAAAGATCAATAATTTATAATTCAACCCCACATGAAAAAATAAAAACAAAATGATCCAAAACAACTACCAAAGCGCCTTCAAGTCTTTAACAGTTGCTGTTTTCGCGTAGCCGAAGAAGATCGTCTTAGTCTGCCTGTCGAATCCGACGACACAGGCGGTCGCCACCGCCGCCACCGCTGATAGTATCCTCAACAGGCTTTCGACAACCCCAGCTCGGCTTTCCATTCTCTCTCTATTTCTCTATCTCTTGATGGATTGATATTGTTTAGGTTTATATAGAAGAGAGGGTGGAAAGGATCATTAATTGGAGGAGTGGGGCTTCTAATATCATTCAAATTAAAATGGTGTTGATTGGTGAGAGCGGAGTTTAATTTTAAAACTTTGTAGGAGGTTTGAGAACAAATCACCTTTAAATTTTGATCGGACGGTGGTTGCCGCGGTGTGGGGTCACGTGGTAGGTTTTTCGAGCGCCATTTTCAGTAGATTGTACCCACGTTAATGATATACATGTATATATAGTTCTTTTTTTTTTTCATAAATGAATTCATATGATTGTAATATATATTTTAATCATTTTATTAAAATATATAACTTATAAGAAGAGGCATATTATTTTTTTTTAAAAAGTGTGTAAATTGTAAATAAGGCTAGAAAAGGTAATAGATGTAACATTCTCCTTTGACTTTTTTTTGTATACCTGATGAAGAGGTGTTTTTTCCCTTCAATTAACGTAAGTGGACGGAATCTTCTTCTCGAATTCGGATCATACTGAATATGGATCATTTCCTAAATTCGCTCGCAATTAGGTGCGGCGAACGGCAGGTGCGGCCGCGACGTGGGCCGTCCGATCGCGGGTCCATCGCATCCGACAATCGATGTGAATCGCATCCGACCGTCCGATGCGATGGACCCGTGATCGACAGCCCGTGATCACTGCTGCACCCGCCGTTCGCCGCACCTAATCGGTTCCCTTTCTAAATTTGATGTTACCTTCCATTTTTATAAGATTTGTTTGACCATATAGTTGTTGTAATGGTTTTCCCTTTAATGGCTGTTAGTGAGCAAATTTGTGGTAATTGTTCTATTTTATTGTAGTTAAACGTACCCTTAATTACCCTTGAGCATTAATCATCAACTTATGGTTATTGACGTTAATGGGTGTTTGACCATTTTCGAGGTTCTGCTCGCGGACTTTGTCTAGTAGGGACACAAAGTCGTACTTGATATGCGATTTGACATTTGCCTGCGGGGTGTAAGACTATCCAACCAGACTTGATTCATCCTGTGGGGAGATCAGTCTAGTCGTGACTCACCTGATCGGAATATTTCTCTATTATGTTTTTGTGTGATTCAGATTATCAGTTATCGGATATAGTTGTTCACATTTCACCCGAACAACTTCTGATACGTGTCATTTGTCAATAGTGTGTGAATTTTTCCCTCCACAGCTGACAATGGATAGTTTTTTTTTTTTGTAAGAATAGTGTAAAAATGGATAATGTAGCTCTTGACACATACTTTTTTTAAAATGTTATGACTTATTAGTGCATTCACTTTTGCATATATTCATCTAATAAAATATATATTCATACTTGACTGATTTGAATACATATATTTTTACGTTTTCATAATGTAATTTATGTTGAAATAATATAGTAAATATTGTATTAGATGATTTCATATACCATATTTAATGATATGACGTATGCAAGAATGACTTGTAAAAGTGTACAAGTATAACACTAATATCTTTATTGGTCCTTCCAAGCTAATGTCATAGTCCTAACCTAACATATATAATCTCGAATAAAATATATACTCAATTAAGTGATTAAGTAAATATGTTTTGAATTTTTAAAAATATATAAAAAATTACATTTTCAATTTATTGGAATACATACTTCATTTGCTGTAGAGGTATGTACTTTATCAGAAAAGTATATATCTTTTGAAAAATTCAAAACGTGTTGGATTACAAAATGACAACAAAAATAACTTTCTACATCTTCATAATTTTATTCAATCTCTTCATTCTTTGATTTTTTTAAGATATAATCAATGAAATGAAATGTATGTATCAAATGTATATTTAAGGTTGAAAAATATATATATCATATATTTAAATGAATGCATGTATGTACCAGCCCCCTAGTTCAAGAGGTGGATGGCACTTGCCTTATTAGTTATTGGGCACTAAAAGATAGAGAGGGCCACATATATTCCGATTTGTTGGAAGAATTTACAAGTTATTGGGTCATTCTTCATTGTTTGGGTCCCTTTCATAACAGTTAGAAAAAAAAAGTCATGTTACATAAAATTGTTATGTACATATTTGGTCTTGAGTTGATTCTTTTCTAATTTTTTTTTAATGTAAATTAGATAAGAGTTTGACATCACAATCAGATCATAAAACTCTTCTCAATCTCACATGAATTCCTGATAAGACCATTAAAATTGGACCCAAAAGACAGATTTGATATTTATGTTTATGAAAGTGAATTGATTTGATTGGCATTTTTTTTTTGAAATGATTTGATTTTGGTGTAAGGGCAGGATAAGGGAATTAGTATCAATACAAGTGTTTAATTATCATGTTCATTAAAAAATTCAGAAAAGTTAAACTGCCAGTCCTGATTTTGAATTGAAAATGATTATTATCTTTGATCCATCTAAATGTTAGAATATAATTTTTTGTTTTTAATCTGATTTTAAAAAATGTGAATAAACTTTTTTTATAAAATCAGGTAACTTTCCCTAGAAATCTTATAATTGGAGAATTTAATTTCTATAACTTACTATCTACAGTTTCAAAATTCTTCAGCCCAAAGACTGCAGAATGCAGTGTGTAGGCCTCAACTATAATTTCTGGTACGCTTAAGTTGGTGGTGTTGAAAATTATTAATTGTATTGTTGCAGCAAAACCAGAGCTGTGACAATTGCCTTGTCAAATGCATGCAACTATATCTAGAAAAAGTTGAGAATCAGATTTATTTTCCACAAACTGATCAAGTTGCAATAATCCAGAAAAAAATGTCAATAGCATAACAAGTGGAAAAAGAGAACGGAAAACTTTAGCACAATTACTTCTACAATCTCTTTGGCAGTTGGTATATACTTGTCCAGTAGAATATTTATTTTTTAAAAATAAAATATATACTGAATAAAAATAATGAGTGTATTTTTGCATTTTTTAAATGAGGGTCGGAAAAAAAAAATTGTAGAAATGATTGTGTATCAATGTAAATTTTCTACTCCATGAAAATTGTGTGTGTGTGTATTATATATATAACTTAGATAGCGTTTGATTGTACGATTGATCAGTTTTTTTATTTACAAGCTGTTCCAAATAATTTTATTATAGTAGCTTCCGACATACTGATTTAAGGTAAATAGTGTTCAAAAGATGTAATTTCAAAAAACTGGGGGCGGGGGGGGGGGGGGTGGGGGTAAATTTCTTACAGAATCAGTTTTATAGTCGCACAACCAAATACACCCTTAAGACTAAGTTTTGAAATTCAATTAATTCCAAAAACTGGATTTGCATGGAATTGTGTATATCTAGATTATTGAAAATTTGAGTATTGTTTTTCTAAAAAAGACAACTATAAGATTATACAAAAGCTATTTGAAATTTATCTGTTTAGAAATTTATCGCATAAGCTTGTCTAGACCCGTTTGCAAATGGTGTCTAAGATTTAATTTTGAAATTTTCACCATAATTAATTATCAAATAAGCTCCTTGTATACACCAACGTGTTTATGATGAAATCTGTGCTTATTTTTGGTGAGACTTCCCATCATCCGATCCCCAAAACAAAATTGAATAAGTTCCTTGAAAAAAGGACCTTTAACTGATTAAAAGTGCATGGTGTAAGACATTGAGAGCGAGGTGGTGCTGCCACCTATCCAAATGTTACAATATTGTTGTCCCTCTCTCTACTGAAATGTTTGGTCACATTTCCTCCTCATAACTATCAATTTCAGTCCAGATAGTTCGTAGTAATCTCACTAGTAATTGACATATGACTAAAAATCTACAAACCTCATATGTTAAATTCAACATATATGTCGGCATAGTTCGTATTGTGAGAACTAATGAGTCCAACATGAATTCGATTTCATCTTTAGTCAATCTAGATCATTTAAAAGAGCTTTTAGACAAGATTTTTTTACTGTCATATATATATGTGTGTGTGTTGATCGTAGTATGCGATGGACCCGCGATCGAACGACCAACGTCGCGGCCGCACCTGCCGTTCGCCGCAAGTAATAATTTTCAATATATATATATATATATATATATATATATATATATATATATATATATATATATATAGAGTTACAATTAGGTGCGGTGTGCGGTCGGTGCGGTGCGCGATCACGGGCCGTCGATCACAGGTCCATCGCATCGGACGGTCGGGTGCGATTCACGTCGACCGTTGGATGCGATGGATCCGCGATCGGACGGCCCACGTCGCATACCGCACCGACCGCACACCGCACCTAATCGTATCACTATATATATATATATATATATATATATATATATATATATATATATATATATATATATTATTGCGTGCGGCGAACGGCAGGTGCGGCAGCGACTACGGGCCGTCATCACGGGTCCATCGCATCGGACGGTCGGGTGCGATTCACGTCGACCGTTGGATGCGATGGACCCGCGATCGAACGACCCACGTCGCGGCCGCACCTGCCGTTCGCCGCACGTAATAATTTATATATATATATATGTGTGTGTGTGTGTTGATCGTAGTATGAAAAATGTATTTCAAATTAGTATTAGTTTATCATACAAAAAAAATGTGAAAACCATCCTAGCTAAATGGATATATACTTTCGGATCCTTAAACTCATGATTTGACAATAAAAGTTTGTTTGATTATGGAAGGTATCCAATCGCTTATTTTTTTCAGTTATCCAAAACAGTGTGTGTCCATTGTGATATTGCTACTTATGAATTCAAAACACTTCTGTAGTCATTTATGTAGACGCCACATCACCCAACACAGTATATGAAAAAATTCATGCATTCAATTTGTTCGAATATGCATTTTGTTTTTTTATAAAAAAAAAAAACATGTATTTCATTAAACATGTCCGCATCACGAACAATTTGATCCGAAATAACCAATTTAGGTTTTAACATATTAATACAACTTCAGGGGCAAAGGAAGATCAAATTGGACTAGTTTTTAATATAGCTGTTTGTGTCACACTGGTTTTTAATATAGCTGTTTGTGTTGTCAACTTGTCATGGAGTCCATGATAAACCAAAAAATTACAGGTATTAAATGAATTTCATTCATTTTTGGTTGCTGAAGCTAACATTTGGCAGATTCAAAGCCACACAGGCTTCCGTGGCTGGTATGGGATGGCTTTAATTTGCAGTCATTGTTAATTTAAAGTGAGCTTGAGATTGCTCATGCTGGATTTTGAAAGATTTCGATTAATTGCATGCTCAGTATCAAGTGAATGCATTAATATATTATTAGTACTCTTTGGTGTGAATAATAACCCAGCAAAGCATTGCCTTTTCAAAAATTTATAGGATGAAATTATCCAACACATTTCTGACCGTACGAGCTTCTTTTTAACCAATATAGGGATCGGGTTAGGTCCAACAGGCGTATTGCAATGCATTCCTGACCATCCAATCTTTTTATTTTGAGATACATAAATTAATTGAATCATAAATTTTTTTAAAAAATTGCATTATAAATTTAGTATGAAAATCTTACAAACTATCTCAATCACAATAAAATAAGAAGATCGGACGGTCATGAACATATTGGGCAATTAAATTGTCCAACGCCTGTTTCCTAACCGTTCGATCTTTTTATTTTGAAATACACAAATTAATTTAATCATAAAAAAGAAGATTTAGAATTTAATTGCATTCTAAATTTAGTTTTGAAATCTTATAAAATATCTCAATCATAAAAAAAATAAGAAGATCGGACAGTTAGAAACGCGTTGAACAATCAAATTGTTCAACGTCTGTTGTACCTAACCCAATTCCTAAATATCAAACCCTTCAGATATTGTTATAAAATCAAGATGGAGACCGTGTTTTATTTGTTGGTTTTTTTATTAATGAAAAAGTATATTATATAATTATGATTTAATTTTTTTATTAAATGGTAAGCATGCGCCTTAATTTTATTTCAAAATCAAAGCGAACATGCCCAACGTAAGGAATAGAGAAATAATCTACAAAACAAAAAGCAAACAAAAACAATAATTCATGCCACGGACTACTCCTCAATCATGATTTTTCTCCCGACATACAAGATTTTGCTTGTCTCCTCACACACAATCCCCCAATTATGATTTAAATTTCATCACAGATTTTTTTTCTTGGGTATTATTTTTTACATTATATCAGAAGTTTTGACTGTAGGAAAAAGTTTCCAAATGTATTTAGTCCTACTATGAAATTTTTTTCTCTAGTTGGTATGTAAAGAAAAACATCACAACCAAGAGATCATGAAAATTGAGTTTTAACATTTATTTATATATATAAATTATTGTTATTGATCTTGTTTGTTTAAATTTCTTTTTTAACTGATTTTTTTAATCAGAACTGCAAATAAAAAAATCTTCTAAATTGTGATCAAAACTGTTAAATTAAAAGTGCATCATATAAATGATATACATGCGTTTGAAAACAGTCAGAAGACAATTGATGAATGATTGGTGACTACACACAAATGATTGTGACAGTGCAATGAAGCGATGAAGACAACTGATTTCAAATTTAGGACAATTTGAATATGATTTTAGATAGATTATGTGTTTGAAAAGTTAAAATTTTTTTAAATAAATTTACAACGTTAAGCTTTTTAAACCACTATCTTCTATTTTTAAGTAAAAAAATCTCGTGGTTGAGTTTGAAATGCTAGATTATATGAATTTTCGCGTTTTAACCTCACATCCAAATGCCTTAAATTAAGATAAAAGAGATGTCTTTACCCATGTTTGGGTTGTGAAATTGATAACAATTCATGAAGATTATGGTCCGTTTGGTTGCACGATTTGGGCGATTCCGTTTTTTGAAAAGCTAAAATCCCAAAATCGTGCAGCCAAACGGGTTGGATTCCTTTTAATTTCTCTCTCGAAATCCGTGTTTTAAAAAGCTCAGAAACTGTGATTTTAAGTCGGAATCGATTTTTTGAATTAAAAAGCAACTTTCTCTACCAAACCTTAAACCCCTTTCAAATATTGATTCCTAAATTAAAAAAAAAAGCATTCCAAAAAAGTCAAAGTCTAAAATCATCTTAAAAAGCAGATTTGTTCCAAAATCTACTTTTCAATATGTGTTTTTCAAACGGAGCCTAAGTAAAATTTTATTTGATTGTCTTTTCTGTTATTATCATTAACAAATATAAAAATAACATTTTTGTTGTTTAGTTCATCTTAGATAAAGTGAGGATAAATGATTGATAAAAGTTTATATCTTTTAAATGACAAGTATATCCTTATATGAATTGTTTGTGTGAAAATGGATGTAAGTGCGTGTTATAACAAATGTGACATGTCAGCAGACCCCCTAGCGGGGTGGTCGAGATGCACCCTCCCCAAAGGGGAGGTCACGGGTTCAAACCCGTCTTTACCTGCCAAAAAAAAATGTGATGTTTTTTTAATGTATGTGTGGGTTGTTATATGATAGTTTTTTAAAATGATAAAAGATAAAAAAAAGATATTTTTATCCATTTGACATAAATATGCCTTAATAAGTAATTCCAGAACCTTAAAATAGTTATCAGGATTAGTCCTAGATTATTCAGATATATCTACAAGAGTTTATTTTATTCCTAGATTATTCAGATATATCATGTGTTCTTTTATTCCTCAGTTATGACTCAACCCCATAGGGGGATTAAACAATTCTCTACGAACAGAGTTGGTAACAAAGACCTTAGTATAGTTGTCCAACATCACTTTTTATGCCTACTCGACATCCCTCCAACATTTACATAAAGTTGAACTCTTTAGATTGGTAATTGGTAATTCATACATGTAGTTATTGTTGGACTATATATATATTAAGTTTTAATAACTTTACAAATGCAATGTACATTGCATATCTAAATTTTGAATTACATTCAATGTGTATCTTATCCACCACAACTGCGGATTGAGAATTTGAAAGCTACATGAGTTGGCCATTCCATGGAAATGATTTTTGATGGAACAAAAGGAAAAATAATGTATGCACAAGATGATATTCATGCGTTTGAAAACACAGCTTAAAAATTTAGTTATTTTATACGTGATTTTTTAAGATGTAATGATGAAGGTTGTTTTATGAAATACAGATTTCGAAATACAGTCATTTAACAAAAAACCACATGTTATTTTTCACATAAGATGAGACGTTTAATAACCTATATTAAGCTTTTAGTTTTTTTAAAAACTAAAATCACCCAAAATTGAGATGTCAAATGCACAATCAAGTTACTATTATTAAATCAGCATACATAAAGAAGGAATAGTGGGTCATTAATGAAGAAATGGTCTATTCTGAATATAAAAAACACCACAAAACAGATATTCTTGGTTTAATGTGCTAAAAGACAAAGCCAATTTTAAAAAAAAATATAAGCATCCATACCAGTGCCAAACATGCAGTTCTGGTCATCTGGGTTAGTTGAATTTGGAAATGCGTCCAGATGGTCCTAAGAGTGCAAGTGGTCTTCTATGTAATCAATAGTATGCAATGAACACAACATTGGTCCAAAATCCTAGTGGCCTGCGGCCATTGCTCAAGATCCATTATTTATAGGATAATGTTAATGTGATTATTTTTTATAATGTGGTAGACACTGACAGCCTTTGCAAAGAATTATTTTAAGGGATTTTTATTTTTAACTCTTCACAAACCATCGTATTTAGCGATCGCTCCCTCATTTATTCGTATTTGAATTTTACTCTTCAGATTTAAAGGATAATTCCTTTTTACTCTATGTGAGGGACCTATCTATAAATTATTTAAATTTCTTTTTAGTCCTTGATAGAGAGTAAAAAAGAATTATTCTTTAAATCTGGAAAGTAAAAATCAAACATGAAGAAGTGAGGGAGCGATCGCTAAATACGATGGTTTGCGGGGAGTTAAAAATAAAAAACCCTTATTTGAAAGGCGATGTTATAATGTACTGGAATGTGATTCAGCACTCCCTTTTGACTGTGGTACAGTGATGGGTATAATTATGATATCATATTAAAATGATATTTTAATGTATATTATTAGAATATCATTTTTATTATAACCAGAAATGATTTATCCAGTATACTTGACAGAAGAATTAGGATTGTACTATTTTTCACTCATTGGTAAAGATAGATCACCCATTCACCGCTATCTTTTATATAGCCACCAATTACATGTAGTAGTAAAATTAATATTTCAAAAAGATGTACGTGTTATACCACAGACAAACCAAAGATAAAAGGGCGCTGTTATACCTTGTTAGAAATTCAGTGAATCATATATCTCGTTAGACGATATATATCGCATTAAATATTTTCTTACATTTATGAAAAATAGATTCATTTAATCCAAAATTGAACGATATAAACTTTTTATTAAATCATATAATTCATTAAATGATGTATACTATTTTTTAAACAATGAAAATATGAGTAGTCTGAGTTTTAATTGATAAAAATGACTGAGTCTAACATTTTTCAAAAGATAAAATTGGTTTAAATAAGATTTTCATATATACAAGTGAGTGAAACTTATGGATATATATCATAATGTTTATTAATTTTTTTTTTTTTGTATACTAAACTTACTACCCTGATCTTATTTAACTGATGTCACCTTGGAGGATCAAGAGTCAAAGTCTTGGGCTCGGTGAAAAAGTGTAAAAAAACCTGACATACAACTTATTTACAAATACTTCTACAAAAATTTTATTACCAAAGAAGTTATTTTTAAAGAATGAGCTTCTTATATCTAGAGTAGAAGTTGTTTAAAAACATACTGATGAAAATTTTAAAAAAATATTTTTATAATAGAAATCATATGAATTATCCAAAATACCCTTGTAACTATATTATACAATTATCTTAATAAATTAATATAAATAAAATAATATAATCAACTATATACATATCAAATACTAACAAACTTTTTCTAACCATAATTGGCTACAAAATCAAACTAACAAATCCTAACAATTAAAATACTAACAAACTTTTTTTTTAGAACAAAAGATAGATATTACTAATAAATTTATTCTAACAATTAAAATATACTAACAAACTTATTCAAATTTAAAATAGAAAAAAATAAACTAACAAATCTAAAATAGATCCTAGATTTGTCCTATATCACCTAATGAGATAGATGAGAGAAAATTTGTTTTATATGGTACCTAAAACTCATGTTTAGTTCAAGAATAGAGCTAGAATAAATAAAAATAGTTTCAAAATGGGTGTTTTAAGGGTTGTAATAAATGAGAATTTGTATATAAGAATTAACTGGTTTAAAGTGGTATATATTCCAACCAATAATTGAAATTAAGTTATTCCAACCAAACAAAAAATAATTTTATTCCTATTTATACTAGAATAGTCATTAAACTCAAAATAACTTAATTCTATCCAAACATGGGCAAATGATTTTTTAAGAATTTGTAAAATTTCATAGGGATATTTTTGTCAAAGTATCAATTATTTTTTAATTTCTGTAGAAGTGAAAAAATTTCTTCTACAAAAGAAGTTATTTTATCCTTTTGAAAAGATAAACTTTCACCTTCTATAGAAGGAAAAGTGGTAGTTATCGGAGTTGTCAAATGCGATCACTTCATCTAGAATTACTTTTGAACCGCTACCAAACGCACCTGAGTTTTCTAAAAGATGTGGAGAGACAGATTTCTACAAAAACAAGCTTTTGTCTAAAATCAATTTTACAACCGTACAACCAAAATACAGCCTTAATCGGGATCAAGGATAGAGAGAAGATATATGAATTTAAAAAAGGCAAAACAAGAAAACTGCCTAAAAATGATCCCGTATACCTGGTATTCTTAGCCATTCATGTAATCACTACTTTTGCTTATTGCATATAGTTTTTTTTTTTTTTTTGAAGTATATATTTCGCTGATGAATTGCATTCTTTTACCACAAAAAAAAGCACATATTTGAATGAATTATAGACATACACAGGGGAGTATATATGCCAGGCCAAGAGACAACATACAGAAAGCAAAGATTAAGTCCAATCAGAATTTTCCTCTTCCAGACATCTCTGCCTTGCTCAATTTATCTGAATTGTTGCAAGTAAAATCAACAGGACTCTTTTCCCATCTGACTCTCACTCATACTTCATTTTCAAGCATAGATGGATCACAAAACATATCGTCAAAGCCACGGCACCAGCTTCAGAGCACGCCTGCGCATTGTACAATTCACAATTAAAAAGAACAGTACCAGAATCTGAATGACCTATTCCTTCTCACTGATCCCTTCATAAATGCATCCCTATTTCACAAAGAAGAAATGGGTTCAAAGATGCATCACACACATTTTCAATCACTAAAGTTCCCTACCTGCCTAAAGGATTCAAACAGAAATTAATTGAACGAATAGCGACTTATCAATCACACTCAACTGTATCACCAACTGCCTCAATTGACATAATAGACTTAGCTTTCCCCATCAAATCACTACTTAATTGAACATGGAAAAAAATATCACCTACATAACAAGGAGATATAGGAAAAAAAGGAAATGAAAAGCAGTGTCCAGAACATAGAAATGCAACATAATAAACCATCACAGGGCTTTCTAGATTACAAAAGAAATAACTGGGAACTTTATTTGCAAAGATCAATGGAATGAGGAATTTATATAAGATAAGAACAATTTTGTTTGTAAGTTTGTGCATGAGTCTGTCAGGAATCTATTAATTCTAGAAGCTGAATTATAAAAGATGAAGTTTACAAGTGCAAAACATCACATGAAGTTACCATAGAAATAGAGTTGACCTGATGATAACAGGGCCCCTCAAAAGGAACCAGAGCCAATGACATTAGCTAACAAAAAACACCCAATTTGATTGGGATGACTTGCCTGTTGAAATGCATTGGCTCATAGCAACATAGGTAACCATGAAACAAGAAAGAAACAACAAATCGCTGAGGAAGACCACACTGACAGAGAAACCTAGGTGGCCATCACACATTTGATAACTAATCAGTTGTTTTAGAATCCATGTTTACTTCGTTGCTCTGTTCATGCTTTACTGAATCGGAATTCTGAACTTTAGAAACTTGTTTCTGCTGTCTTCTAGCTTCCCTTCGGGCCTCTTTCCTGGCAAAATCAATTTTGGTAACTTCCTCCGGAGACATTCCTGAAAATTGCTTATACAGAGATTCAAACTTGAGCTTCCAGCATAAGCCCATCTCGGTGTCCATCTTGTGGTAAGGTGTGTTCAAGAAGTACTCATCAATCCCACCAGCCTTGTCAATGCACCGGAGTGCGTGCGTAGTGACCTTGACTTGAATGTGTCGACCATGTATGTAACTGAACAGACGCTTCTCCTGAACATTTGGTTTCCAGGTCCGCCTTGACCTACATCGAAGCATACCTTATTTATGTAGGGTCGAAGAAAACAAAGTTACAATGAGAGGGTATTAGAAGAGCATAGAAGTTCTACCAACTTTAATTTAATTTATTTGATCCACTAATGACTTAAACTATAAGACCTGACAAAGATATGTAACCGCCCCCTGCAAATGTTCATGCATCTTTCTGAGTATAATTCCTATAATTATACGTTGAAGTAATTTAAAAGAATAATTTTCTAAGTATATCAACAGTAAAGCATGCCCTTTTTTGTGACAAGGAACCCCAATAGTAGTTCAAAAAAACCTGGATGTATAAAATCCCCACAAACACTGTGCTTCAGGTAAGCCCGAGGAGAACTAAAATTTGAGACTTATGTTAAGCAAATAGATGACACTAGCCTAAGATCAACCTTGAATATGAGAAAAGTATGCAATATATCATTAAAATTCATTAGGACAACTGAAAGCCCAATAGTCCAACTGAATTTTTTTTTAGAGACATTTCAATCATAAGCTGATTATCAGCAATAGGAACTCCGTATATTTAAAATTCAGTTGAAGCGTACAAAGTTCAAACCCACCATGAAGAAGTTCAATTCCAGAAACCAAAACAATTAGAGCATCTCTTTCATATTAAAAAAACTTCAGACAAATATGAGCCATGAACAAATCTACAAGTAGACGCATCCTTAATAATTTGATTGATATTTGCAAAATTACCACAAAAACTAACGTGTTTTCCAACCTTTCTTGCCTCTATGCATAATCACAAAGCACAACTTTTCCTAATGTTCAAAAAATTCAGTGATCAGATACCTCCTATACCTATTGGTCGAACATGCATCTATTACCTTACTACCTTTAGAATTAGGGTATCAATGTATGTCATACACTTATATATTTTAAAAGCTAATCCTAATTGTCTCGCTGTCTTCACATCCAACATAGCAGTTTTCGCATATATTTTTCATACTAATAATTAGACTAAATCTAGAAAATACTCTAATTATCTCTGTACATTCACCATCCTTATCCTTATCAGTTACAAATGTACACATACTGTACCTAATGAAACCCATCCAAATATCTGTCCCACACAAACTTTGTGGTTATGCCATTGTTTCCCTGTGAAGGTCGCTCCCACTGTGGGAAACCACACAAGGAAGTCTCCATACAGAATTAATTCCATAATTAGCAAGACTTCAAACCGGCAACAATGGAGCAATCCCAAAATTCAAAACTGAAAAGATGGTTCAAATCGTCTTTTTGGGCCACCCACATTGCATTGGATTAAGAAAGAAAGAATAGAACGTGAAATTCAACTTCAATGTAACCATTATTGGTTTCTACAGATCATAAGCGATTCAAGGAATCCAAATCGTGCCATTTCATTGAAAGATTGAAAGGGGAGAAGAAAGGATTACTTGTTGCCGCCATCTTCGCTGATTTGGTTTCCGAACTGGATGTGGCGGCCGGCGTAGATGCCGCGCTTGGCGCGACCCATGACGACCTTGTTGTCGGGGAGGGCCTTCTTCAGCGACTCCGCCGCCTTCCGCCCACCGATCTCCACCATCTTTTCCGGCCCGATCTTCCCCACCACCTTCTTGTAGAGCTCCCTCGCCCGAAACGCCATCTCTCTCTCTCTCTTCGTGGACTTGTAAAATTAGGGTTTTCAGAGTGAGTCTGCTGTTGTCTCCGAGGAGGAAGGATCAAATGGGCCGGATCTTTTAGAGGAACAAATGAAGAGTCCACCTGCGATTTTGAACAAGTCCCTTTGACAGTCTAAAATACCTAAATAGTCCTTTCATTGTATCAAGGTTTCTAATTGAAATCCTTTTATATATTTTTATAAATGATATAATTAAATTAATTGAAGTAGATATTTTACATTTCATAAAAATACATATCCCATTAGATGAAGTATATGATTTATAAAAAAAACTATGGTGTGCATTTTGCACTATAAAATGAACTGTGTGTAACATTTTCCATTCAAGTTTTATACAATCGAATAAAAATTTTATTTGGTATGATACATCTCCAATAATATTTTATTTTTTATTCAAATCTTTTTTAAAAATTATTTTGGAATAGCTGGATTTACTCAAATCATTTTGAGCCATTGGAGTTACTATTTTGGTATTTAAGAAAAATTGGTGGTGAAATTTTCAGAGTTTTTGTTTAGGTAGTGTTTGGAAACACAGTTTGAAAATGTGCTTTTAGCTTTTGCAGCTTTATACACACCTTTTGAGGGTGTAATGATGATGATTTGATGGTGTAATTATGATGGATGATTTATGAAACACAGATTTTGAGGCACAATTTTAGAGATAAAATTTAGTAATGATGATGTAATTAAGTTGATCTGTTTGGTAACAACTTTTATCTTTTAACTTTTAAATGATGATATATTTGACTTGATGTGACTATAAATTTTTAACTTTTGCGGAAGATACGAGTATGACTCTTACGCAAGTAAAATGCATTATTTCTTTGGTCCTTTTTACTGTCATGATATATTAATTGATTAGGTACAATAGAGTGACAGTAGATCTTTTGTGCGGCATTCATTTCTAACCGTCAGATCTGTTTTTTTATATAAAAAAAGAAAAGACCTGGACAATAGGTTATCAACAAGTCACCCATTTCGACCTTTGTTTTGTTTTTTTTTCTTTCTCCCCTTCTTCACGTTTTTTTCTTCTTCTTTTGGTTCTTCTTTTCTTTTCGGGGGTGAAAAAAAAAATTGAGGTGAGAGAATGAATGGGTAAAATTTGGTTTTAAAACGGGTGACTTGTTGGTAACATGTTGTCCAGGTCCTTTTTTTTTTTTTTTACGAAAACAAATTTGATGGTCAGAAATGAATACCGCATGAAGGATCCACTGTCACTCTGCTACACCTAATCAGTTTTTATATATATATATAAAATATGAAGTACACAAATTATAAACTTAAAATATATATTTAAATAAATTATTATTATTTAAGCAACCATGTATGCATTCCCATTCCAGGATCAAGATACATGAAGCTTGTAATTTTTTTTCCCCGTTAAATGAATATAATAAGTATATATTCTCTTCTTTTTTTTTAATCCATGTGTTTCTTTAAACACTTTTAACATATGAACATTGCATATGAAATTAACCATAGTATTATCCCTTGCTAAAGTGTTTACTTTATGTAATGCGATACGAACTTTATATTAAAAGTATACATTTCGTGATAGAGCTAATAACTCTTAAGTAGTTTTGTTTTTTAAATTAAATTGTGAACATAAATTTTATGAATTTACATATATAATTGTGGGGTCCGATTTTTGTCATCCAGGTCAATTTCATTGGACATGTTTTTTATGTATCAGATTCTCTCTCTATTATTCACCTTGATACATGGAGGCAAATATGTCAAAATCTGCTATATGTGGAAGGTGAATCACTGTAAATTTCCTCTAATTTTAGGGAGACAAATCCGATGAATTAATGTACTCAAATCATGTCCATTAATTATGATTTGATGTGATCTTTACATATATGTTTGATCAACCCAAAATATTATGTGATTAATTAGGAATATCCATGCATAGGGGGTGCAATTATTGGCACCTACAATGATATACCATTACACATAAAAATAGAATTGTTTTTCTGATTATAATGGATTTTTTAGGAATAGGATTACCATGATTCAAAAAAAATTGGGCTCATTTACTATAGACATTTGGGTCAAAACAAACCAGGTTTACACAGCTTAAACCAGAGGATTTATGCAATTTTGTGTGTCAAGTGACATGTCTGATTAATTTGTAGATTTTTAAAACATAAAAATCAATTTTTTTAAAAAAAATTCAATTTCAAAAGCATCAATGTGAAACCATTATCTAAAAAATGATTTTGCAAGAAATAAAATCCATTTGACTATAGGCTCCAAAGGAGAAGGTAAGAGAGAGAGGTGTTACATTCACAGTTAAAACTGAAAACCATGCTCCACTCATTCTAAAGCAACTCAAGAAATGAAGTTAAAATGATTGGACTAAAATAAAGAGCTACCACATTATTTGTTTTAGATCTCCACAAAAATGGACTTCAAATAACACCCATCAATGACACTATTATTTTTTCCTATGACCTCACCTTGGGAAAAATAAAAAAAGCCTGAGAAGATATAAACAATTAATGGAAACCTTATTGAAAGACCATCTATGGATGTGTTAATTTAAATCAAAACTGAATTATTAACAAAGAACAGCCTCTCACAGATTCAGAAACTGTACATTCCACCTCTCCTGCAATCTGCAAATAAGAAGTAGCAAGTCAGGAACTCAAGGACCATAAATAAGGCTTTTATATAGAGATGGGAATTGTAATATTACCTGCTGAATTAATCGCCTTTTGAAGGAGACAAAACCGGTTCAAAACATCGCGACTCCCTCTATTGATAGTACTGTGAATATTGGCAAGGTATCAGATAAAGCAATAGATTTGCAAGAATAATATATTTATATTATTGGAAGCAAAATGTAGCTACCACCAGTTTCACTTTTAATAGGGAATCTGCATGTTTATACTTGATTTTAGTTAAGCAATAATGTATAGAAACATTGATGCTATGCAACTAACAAATCTTTTGGTACACCCAAAAAAATCATCTGTTGATATGCAGCTGGAGGTGCAGTGGAAGTGATTTTCTCTTGGATTAGTAAGCTTTCAAGGATTAATCATAGAGGACTAATTGAAAGGTAAATAAGTTGATCTATGAAGCACTACAATAAATGTTATAAGCACTATGAGTAATAGGTCGCTGTCATTCTCCAACAAAAGTCTGAAACTGTTGCTTGGGGAATTCATGAAGAACAGTCCACAAAAAATTTATGGATTTACACGTCAAGGCGGTAAAAGCCAACAAAAAATTGTATTCAAGATCCAAGGGAATTGCAATATCAATGGCATAAAATTTTAAAAATTCACATATTGAAAAAAACAAATTTTGTAACATGTTTTCGACTACTTTTTGTTTTTGAACTTTCAAAACATCTATTTCACAGTGATAAATGATATCAACAATCCTACTTTCCTCGTAAACAAAAGAATGTCATTTCTAATGAAGACAATTATTGAGCACAACAACGGCATTTTATGAAATAGGAAAAATCCAGTTTATGTTTCCCTAGGTAAAGACTGGAAGAAAAAAAATTTAAAACCAAACCTCCTTTACTGCTGCATCAAGTGTCCCAGGAGAGCTAGATCTGGTCTGATGGAATGTATTTTCTGTTTGCAGTTGCTCAGGAGATTGTTCCACCAGCATTGAATGATTATTCTCCAACCACTTTCCAGCATTGAAATTTTGTATATCAAGCAAACCACCATTCATTTCTCCTCCTGAACCTGCATCTAGTCCATTAGACGCACAAACACTGGGCTGCACAAATTGCCCTGTACATGACAAGATGACTAGTGTTAAGGTCAAACACCTTACAAACATCCAATATATAACCATAAATTACTCTCTATGGTATCCGATCAGTTACCTTCAAGTGAACTTGGACCTGTTTTAATAGCAAAGCTATGTGAACCAAGTGCATTAGTTGAAGCAATGTCATTTCTTGCTTCCTGAAGCAGGGAATCAGATGTACTCACTGAGATATCATTTGGGCATTGCTTGTATTGATGATCATGTGAAGGAAAAGATCTCAGCCCAGTTTGACTGCTTACAATGTCATGAGAAAACTGACTTCCCATATAAGAACCTCCATGAAACTGTGATTGGCGATTCATGTTCCCTGACAACAAAGAACTTGATGCGAAATCTCCAAACCTAGGATGCTGCATCATCCTTCCTAGTTGACCACCTTGAGAAGCCGTGATTTGATGTCGAAGCAGAATGTTTTGCTGGTTCAATGGACGTGAGAGTGACTGCGTGATTGTGCGAGAAAAGCCCAAAGTAGCAGGACTTTGTGTACTTCCGTACTCAATTACAGATTGATTATGGTATCCATTGACTCCGAATCGTTCAATTGGGTTTGATCTGCTCATGCTCTGCTCGCCAAATGAAAGAAGAGGAACACTAGGTGGTAACCCACTGATTCTGTTTAGACCACCATTATCGTCGTAGAATTGGCCCATCCGAGCACTGTTCTTTCTCAAACCATTCCTATATTTCTTAGTTCAAAGATAAAAAAACATCATGAGCCAAATTGCTTAATCTTAGTAGGCGAAACATCTAATTGAGAATTTTTTTTTTCATGGCAATGAACTAAAAATTGCTCTATGATTTATACACATAATGAAAACATTTGCACAAATAAAACTCACTTGCAGATGACTGGCGACATTCTCTCGAGTTAGTCCAGGGGTGTCCATAAGATCAAGTATCCTCTTTGGTACAGCTTCTGAACAACAAAAAGAAAATTCAAACATTAGAAAAACTCAAGAAAGCTAAACAAGGAGAATGATTCCATAAAAGATAGGCACCACAACACATTATCACTCACTAGATACACCAAGTTGATTGATGGCATTGATGAATTTGGAGTGCAACTCCGGCGTCCACGTAAGTCTAGGCTTCTTGGAAGTCAAATGGTCATCATCAGACTCATCGTTCTGCTCATCATCTCCATCATTGCTATCTTCTCTGCTTCGCCTATTATGCCTAATGTTCTGGTTGTCGTCATTGCTGTTGTTGTTGTTGGCCTCCCCTTTTGCCCCACTCTGCTCGCCTAACCTCTTCCTCACTACATGCTGCCAAATGTTCTTCAGCTCCTCGAGTCGGATAGGCTTCTGAAGGAAGTCTCTGGCACCATGCATTATTCCCTTCATCACTGTGTCAACATTACTATCCGCCGACATCACTGAAACATGTTCAGGGTAATGTGAATCACCTAAAACTAGTGAAAGAAATCAAAGTTTATAATGCAATAGTATTTACTTACTTATGACAGGTAGATCCATCTCTATCCCCACAATCTCTAACAATCTGAAACCATCAATCCCTGGCATGATGACATCGCTGAGTACAATGTCAAACTGGTCCTTGTTCTTTCTCAACAGCTCTAGAGCTTCACAAGCCTTGTCTTTAACGATAACTGCGCATTTAGTATGAGTTTCAATTCAGGTCAATCATTCCAACATGAAAAAGTTGTAGAGGTTGGCCTATACACTGGTTTAGAGTATGTATTAACTTACAACAAATAAACATTATTAATTAGTACCAGAGTGCATATATATACAAACACACATACAATTAATACAAATATACCAAGAAATAAGCGAAAAACATGGTAGGCTATTAATAAAAGATGCTGATCCAATGATCCAATTTTTGGCATTTCTTTAATCCAAATGTATTTTGAATAAGTTACAACAACAATAATAAAATCAACCAATTAATTACTCAAATTAATACTGGGTCACCAAATTAGTCAAAATCTTTGTTATTGGATTGAGACTATAAATTATAATAAAAAAAGGTGAAAAGTATTTGTATTGAGACTCCTGGGGTGAGAGATGTTTGTTGTCAGATCTCTCTGTTTTTTATTCTTTTGTTAATATTTTGTTTTATGTGGAGAACTGGAGATCACTCATCTCCTCTTGTTGGATGGACATCAATAATAATACTACGGATCCAATCTTATATTAAAAAAAGAAGTGAAAAACATGATTGTTAGTTAATAACAGTGTCCTAAAAAGAGGGAAAGCAAGGATCAGGCAAAATCAAGCCTGGTTCTCGTGACATTAAACAGTGATTAAGTGGGGATATATATCCAAAAAATTTCGGTTGTTAAATCTTTTTACATCACATGATAAGTTAAGGGTCTGAAGAGTACAGACAAACGGACAAAACAACTCATTGAACACATATGCAACACCCATTTAAAAAAGATAAAGAAAAAAGCAAAACCAGTTGTTTCTTCATCAACTTCTTTTTAAAGAATTCAAATATTTCTGAAGACTAACTTCTAACAATGCGCACATCAATATCTGTTAATGTAGCAATATATGCATACATAATGCAACACCCATTAATAAAAAAACCAATTTTTCCTCCTCCATCATCTTCTTTTTCAATAATTAATTCACAAGACCACCCACTAACAATGCATATAAAAAAAACTAAAATACCCACATATAAGGACTTTCACTTGTAGACGCCACATAAGATCATAAAATCTAAAAAAAAATATTAATCTCAAACAAAGATGAAACAAGTAGAGACAGAGAAAGGGGGGACCTTCATATCGACATTGTCGAAGGAGCGTTTCGAGCATCAACAGACAACTACGATCATCGTCGACGGCAAGAACACGCAACCCGACCGGAAATTCATCTCCCCCATTCTGAGGCGGAGCAGTATCTGGACTTCCCATCAAAAACAGAGCAAAAGAAAACGCAACAGAAGAGGATGTTCGGCGAGAGAGATTAGAGAGAAAGAGAGAGAAAGCAATTGGGATTTCGAATAATTACACGAATCAATTTTGAAACCAGAACTTTCTTGTTGTGAGCTTTCTTTGTTTTTTATTTTCCAAAAATGAGAAAATTGAATTGGGGTTTTTAATTTTTTTTGTTTTTAATTTTGGAGATATGAGGTAAGTTTGAAAGGTTGTTCTATTGATTGGTGACGTGGAGGGTTTTGATTGGATGAAGTGATGGGACCGTTACGATGATTTGTGGGGGGTTGGTCGCAAGTGATTGTGTTTGTGTTTTATGGTTTAAATGATTTTCTTGATTAGTGTTAATAATAATTGATCGTGTTTGTTTCTTTATTGGGATTTTATTTTGTAAGGGGTTATATGTATTTTTCCCATATAAAAAATTGTTAAAATTCTCTAGGATTAAAAAGACACGAGACTGCAACAGACACAAGGACTTTGTGACAATGCAGCGTCCATATGTGCCCGGTTTGGTTCAAGAATAAGCCGGAATAAGTGAAAATTAGTTAAAATAGTTTCAACATGGGTGTTTAAAAACTGAAATAAATAAAAAACATGTATGTCAAAATTAACTAGTATAAAGTGATATATGGATTTTAACCAACCTCTGTAATTAAATCATTTCATATTATTTAATCCTAAATAATATGTGAACTTATGATCAAATTAATTATTATCACATTTTATAAATCAATTGTGAAATCAAATATCATTTTTTACATTTTATAAATCTTTATCCATACTTTATTCACAATTTTATCGAATAACAAAAACTTTATTATTACGTTTCCCAATAAAAATAATTCAAAACACAATTAAATAAAAAGTTATTTTATCCTTGTTTATACTAGAATAGTTGTAAACCTCAAAATAAATTAATTGGCTATCCAAATGGGGCTATGTATTTCGTGTCCATGTATCACAGTGGATTGGCAAACCAAAATTTGATTTAAAAAAAAGGGCGTGTCTATCCCCACCAAACAATTTTCTCATCCCACCAATCAAAAAAAAAAAAAAACTCGGTGTTTTGCTGTTCCCACCAATCCAGTTCGACCGAAATCGGTCGTCATTTTAGATTTGACGACCGGACTTGATTGCCACCAAAATTTGATTAAAAAAAAAGGGCGTGTCTATCCCCACCAAACAATTTTCTCATCCCACAAATGAAAAAAAAAAAACTGGTGTTTTGCTGTTCCCACCAATCCAGTTCGACCGAAATCGGTCGCCATTTTAGGTTTTGGACGACCGGACTTGGTCACCATTTCAAGTTCTGGGCGACCGTAATTGGTTGTTATTTCAGGTTTTGGGCGACCGTAATTGATTGAACAAGATTCAAAACTATATTTACTTATTCTTTGTAAACAAATAAATTTTTGGGTTTATCATCATATTCTACATTTATTATTTTATCCAAACAGCTAAGAAACTGAAAAAAATGTAAGTATGTATACTTTCAATTATATCAAATTTTTATAGAAAAATATCTTATTAGACAAATATATATCATTTTTAGATTCATTTAAATTCGTAGTTAAGATGATTCTTTGTTTGAAAACAAAAAAACTTACCGTTGATCAAACACGTTTTATATTTGGCTTTTGAAATTTATCTGTAACTTATGTAAAAATAATTATTTTTATATTCTACATTTAAAATAATAATTTATTCTCCCTATATTACAACTCAACTTGGAGTGATATGAAGATTCAAGGAGATACACATCGTGAGATTATGTTTCAATAAAAAAATTATAAACTTTATTACAAATCTTGTTCAATCAGATTCGATTGTCCAAAACTTGAAATGACGACTAAATCCAGTCGCCCAAAACCTGAAATGACGACCAAGTCTGGTCGCCCAAAACCTGAAATGACGACCAAATCCGTTCGAACTGACCGGATCGGTGGGGATAGCAAAACACCGTTTTTTTTTTTTTTTTTGCCAACTTGTGAGGTAAGAAAATGTGTTGACGGGACTAGACATGCCAAAAAAAATTGACCTGATAAAATGACGATTAAATAAGTTTAAAAAAACTATGGGTCAATAGAATTTTCAACATAAACATTCATGTCAAGTACATAGCATCACTAAAATGCTATGCATGACGACTCCCAAGATGGAGAAGAAATATAAAGAAATCAAGACTCGA
Organism: Acorus calamus; assembly: GCA_030737845.1. Lineage (NCBI taxonomy): Eukaryota > Viridiplantae > Streptophyta > Magnoliopsida > Acorales > Acoraceae > Acorus > Acorus calamus. The sequence continues at coordinate 638,307 of CM060874.1, forward strand.
AAGAATTCTTAATTCAAAATTTCTCAAAAAATAAAGAGGACTTTTAATACATCAAGCGCGTATATTGGATGCAAATACATTGCAACACAAGTTCATGTGGTTTTGCCTGCTCCAACAGTTTGATCACCATTTAGCAATTCATTCACACACGTGCGATGCAGGTCTTCGTACATGTTCTTCCATTGTTGAAGCATTTGTAAAGATCGTTTACAGTCAAGTCTCTGTCTCTCTAACTCCATTTCCATCGCACCGGATGATCCTTGTTTCTGTTAAGTAGCAACATATATACAGTGATAGAGTCAGCTAGCAAAATTTGCAGATTCTATGCAACTACAGATAACATCAATAATAGGCTTCTGAAGGCAATTTCTTACTGTATTATGGCTTTCACATGCGGGCATGAGATTATGAGAAAGAAATGTGCTTTTTAAGTAGTCATAGACTTAATTTGTAAACACGTTATTCTATAAACAAGGAAATGAAAATTCAGAGCTTATAACAACATAAAGATTAGTGTTTACTGTCCTACAATTAGAAGGCCTAAGATGATGAGGCAGATATGACTTTAAAGTGTGTAATAATGGATTAGATTGGTATTTCCAGTATATAAAGCACGGAATCACTTGTATGGAGAAGGTGCATATCCACATATAAGGACCACTTCTAAAATAAACTAAAGTTCTAAATAGGAGACCTATTTTACAAAAAGAAAATGCATAACAGCTGTTTTTTCTGGAGAAGAATTTTGTTGGATACATATAAATATGCATATGTGAAGGATAAATGAGTAGTTTTCATGGAGATAGCAATTGCTTGGTTAAGGTGAAACTCTACTTAACCTTTGAAAGCATTTCAAAGTAACAAAGTATAATATGATATATTATTGTTAACATATAGGAGAAAACATAACGAAAAGCTTGTAATTGTTTCTATATGAACAAGATAAATATAATTGTTCCATGAATGAGGTACCTCAAGCTCTTTGATTTGGTTCATCATCACATTAACACTGCAGTATCTAACATCCAATGGTTCATTGCAAGTAGGATATAGAGTAACAACAGTTTTATTCTCTGTGTCCCCATCAGCCGAATTAATATATTTGTCCAGTGGAGGCGGCATTAACATTGAGGCTCGCTTTCTCGGTACGGAAACTTGTGCATTTACTGACGCCTGAAGACCTGGGTGGAGTACTTCTCTGATTATAAGAACATTGTTGATGGGACCTGTGGTTACCCAAAAGATCATAAATGGAAAGAGTATATACGTGATCATAATTGCCTCACGGGTTGAGGGAGGCATCAACATTACACAATTGTAAAGAGGAAACTGAAATAATTCCGAATTAATCATACAAGAATACATTAACCATATATCAACTGTAATAGTTAAGAAACACAATTTGATGTAAAAATCACACAACAATTCAAGTAGATGATGAACATGTGCTATAGGGAATAAGGAAGAGTTGGAACTTGAAGTATCCTTCAGAATTGATCTACTTGTATCAAAGCACACTGGGATATCCAATCAAAATACATGGCATAATGTGTCCCAGGTAAAACCGAATCATCCTTTTACCTCAGATGGAGAGGCGGTGATAAAATTGCAAGATATAAAAAGAAACAATTGTAGCCTCCTTTCCGGACTGACATGTAAAAGAATGTGCTGAATTATACCTCGAATTCCAGATTTCAAAGAGGACAAGAATGTATAAAAATCACCAGTGTATGGGTGAAGCATAATTATACTGGCTAAGAAAACAATATATAGATATTGCAGACCTGCAACATGAACCCAGTATATGCAATTCTCCAACGTGTATGTAGATCAATTGTCCAAACATAAATGCAATCAACGCAAAAAGCAGAGTTCTGACACTCGGTTAAAAGGGAATTTTGTACAGAACTAACTGACAGATAACAGAACTGAGAGACGATGTGACTTTTCTCCAAGAAGTGAGCAGTATATAAGCAAAACATTTTCTGACATGGTGAAAACCTCAGGAAAACTGTAACAGTAACCAAACAAGTTTTAAATTAAAGTTCATCAATGGTTTTCTCTCTTCTAATCATACTGTGTCCCCAAGAAAGCTTAGCTGCCTCAAAAACCATTTTAGGCACATATTGAATATTAAAGATATTAAGATGCCTTGAATAACCAAAATCTGTAACTGCAACAGTGTTATTATCTTGTTATAACCTTCCCAATGTTGAAAGTAAACCTTAACTTAAGACACTCATTACGCCTAATTGTCAAGATGAAGGAAATCATTCTTCAAAACCAATCTGCTAGAAGATATGATTGTCCACAGTAATAAATAACTCGCAGCATAACAAGCTTTAAATGGCATAAAGCAGAAAGAAAAAAAAGAGAACTAATATATATGTATGCATGCACTCATAGTCTAATACATGACAAAATAAAAAAGGGTTTTTTATTTTTAACTCCCCGCAAACCATCGTATTTAGCGATCGCTCCCTCACTTCTTCGTGTTTGGGTTTTACTCCCCAGATTTAAAGGATAATACATTTTTACTCCCTGCGAGTAGGGCTGGTAAATGAACCGAGCCGCTCGGACTCGGCTCGGGCTCGGCTCAGTTTAAGCTTGTTCAGACTCGTTCAATTAGACAAATGAACGAGCTTGAATAATTTTTAAAGCTCGGTTAGGCTCAGGACTTGGATCGAACTTCATTTTGTGTTCAAACTCGATTCATTTGTGTTATAAAAAACTTGATTAAAGCTTAACTAAACTCATTTGTAAAATCAGATCATTAAATCAATACAAAGTTATGATTGCTTAGGCTCATAAACTTGACTATTTAGGCTAAAATTTTATTTTCTACCGCTAAAAACCCTAAAATGAAGAAGAACGCTAGGCTCGTGAGCTCAGCTCGGCTCGGCTCGGCTCGACTCGTTTATAAACGAGCCGACCTTGAACATGTCAAAGCTCGGCTCGTTCGGCTCGTTTATCACCCCTACCTGCGAGGGACCTATTTGTAAATTATTTAATTTTTTTCTAGTCCCTGAGAGGGAGTAAAAATGAATTATCCTTTCAATCTGGGGAGTAAAACCCAAATACGAAGAAGTGAGGGAGCGATCGCTAAATACGATGGTTTGCGGGGAGTTAAAAATAAAAAACCCAATAAAAAAATTATGATGGTTCTGTAAAAAAAAATTATGATGGTTCTGTAAAAAAAAAATTATGATGTGACGCAGTGTAACATTTAAATCTACCTTTCCCCAACTTGAGAATCCGGGTAACATGATGACTTTGAATGTCCCAAACTCGCACGGTGCCATCCTCTGATCCTGAAACTAGTGTCACTCCATCCATGCTAAACTTTAAGCAAGTAATGGCTTTACTGATCAGGAAATCAAAATGGAAACAAAGTATCAGAAAACCAGAGCAGAAGGAAAATAAGTGTATCATGCATAAAGCAGCATTGCCTTAGTTTAACAGCAGCAAAAAAATGTTTATGGAAACATATAAGGCAGGAAAAATACAAAATGGTTATTGACCTCACTAACATGATCTAATTTTCTATTGTTTACATAAATATTTCATCGAATATTAATCATTATATCAAACATTACATCTCCATAAATCATACATGAAAAGACTAAGAGAACAACCTGTGATCCGAGAGTGAACCGATGATGTACATTCCATGGCTACTACTAGAATTGCATACAGCATTCAGTGCAGCAATGTATATCTTGCCATCTTGACCACCAGCATAAAAAGCATGCTCAGCAGGATCCAGTGCAATGGCATTGATTATGCAAGGAAAAGTGATGCTCCTTAATAGTGTTCCCTTGGATAAGCTCCAGATCTGCAATTTATCAAAACAGAAAGCAAACAATAAATGGCGATAAATGAAATTCCTTCTGAAAAAACTTGAAAATTAAAAGAAAAAGAGTCCAGTGTTGAATACTAATGGGAAAACTACAGAATGTATGCATGGAGAACAGCTTGAGATAGACATTCATATTTTACCAGATAGATGCAACTGCAATTAAACAGCTAACAGTAGACTAATGTAATCCCCACAAAAAGGGTAATTCAGTCCAATATATGTATCCACAATCGGTGCTCCCTTAGAATCAAGTATATAGATGTCAACCATGTCCATTTGAGATGATTCATTTAACAAACACCATGCCATATTTAGAATAGATGATTCTCGAATTAAATATAAAAAAGAGAAACTACACAAAAATAATTCAGTAAGGTTCTAAGGAATTTCTTAAAATGTAAAGAAGCTCAAAGAGAACATAGATTCAAAACATATTCAAAAGCATATATATTCAGAACATAAACACAAGATTTTGGCATTGTTTTGCCACAAATTCTAGATTCTCACAGTCACTGATTGACATGAATCACCAAACCTTACACGTGCGATCCTCGGAAGAAGATACTATAATGGAATTGCATCCTCCATGACCTGATCTGATGTCTGTCACACGTAGGGTATGTTCCAAAAAACTAAGTAAATATTTCATCATTCCAGTTCCTAAATCATCAAACAACCTGCATCATAAAAAAGAAGAAATCAAGATGCCAACATAGAATCAGCAAGAATAAACTCCAACAACAATGAAGAAAGGATTTTCCTAGGAAGAAAAACTCAATACATCAGTAAGGACCAAACTCTGACACATCCATCCTCCGCTCCCGAAATTAAAAGTGATTCATCATCAGAAAGTACCAAGCAAGTTACTGCTCGATAATGAGCATGCCACTTTTTAAGAAGCCTGCCACTGCTAACCTGAATCAGGATGCAAAACATACATAATAGTTAAATATTCACAAAGTAAAAGAATGTGTGTCAGTTTCACTTATCCATATTAAGAAATACTGAAGAGAAATCACCTCCCACAGGTAAATATTTCCGGATGACCCCCCTCCAATTATAAAAGTCCCTTCAGAGTTAGAAACAAGTGGGTTGATTGGTTCAGCAGGAAAGCTTTTAACTTCTGCTTGAGGCTGAAAGAAAAAGCACAAAGGACCAAGAATCAATACCTGCATTTTTTTAACAAACGCATGTTCCAACAAAAGACTACACTAAAACAAAACATCCATTACACACACACTAAAATCAACCATGCCACAGGCAATATTTCATTTGGCTCAACTCCTTCAGACAATCAAATTTATCTCCAAAAAGATCATAAATGGACTAAATTTCAATTTCAAAGTTGCCTCGTAAGGCATGAAACTAACTCCAGAATGTCTTTGCACATAAATGACAAAAGAAGCAGGCAGCTTCATTAACTGGGACGAAGGGACTGTTTCATCTTGAAAAAAAACACACTAAAGCACAGAGAGGTTGCATTACAAGTGAAAATGATCCAACGAAAACAACATGATCTATATTCAAGTTCCAGAGGTGAAAAATTGTGTAAAACTCAAATCACATCTACAACAATGTTTCACCCATTCTCTTCATAGTTTCACCCAATATTGGGAAATTCAGTTCTCAAATAGACATTTGATCTTCGTTTTTTTTTCTTCTAAATTAACTACAGGGATCATAATAAAGCTCACAATTCAAACACTTAAATGTGATTTCACCATTATGACTCTCTGACCTAACTTGATTGAATTATATTCACCAACCATTCAATGAGAATTCCTTCTGAATCATTCCAGAAAAAATACCTCTAATAGCAGTACTACTTATTTTGAAGACAAAATCCTTACAAAACCTCAACCATATATTAATTAGGGAAGAATTCAAACAGAAAAAAGACCCTGCTTCAGAAAACTAAAAAGCACACACAAACACACATGGAGAGAGATAGAGACCTTGTCCCAGGACCAGAACAGGACGGAACCGGAGGAGGAGGAGGGGGGGGGCGGAGCTGGGAGGAGGCGAGGAACTTCCGACCGACGGAGCAGAGTCCGCGGGGAGTGGATGCGCAGGATTTGTGGCGGAGGCCCTCCGCCCCCGTCCGTAGGTCCCAACAACCGATCCCCGCCTCTGCTACGGACGACGACACCACCACCACTTCGTCTTCCATTTTTTTTTTCCGTTTTTTTAGGGTTTCTTATTCGACGATATAGGGTTTTTAAGAGGGTTTGCGATACGGCTTTGTTACACAACAGGTCGCACGTGCTATTTATTGGTGGGAGTTGGGGTGGGGTTAAATCCACCCTGTAAATCATTTACCCCACTCTATTTGCTAACCCACCCCTATATATTCATTATTGTTTATACTCTTTAACCCACCCCTTTCTCCTCCTCCTCCTCCTCCTCCTCTCCTCCTCCTTTGCCCTCCCACCACCTCTTCCTCCTCCACCGAGCTCCTCCTCCACTGACGAAAACAAGAACAACCACCCCAACAAGCGACGACCCACCACCACCACTATTCAACATCATATTGGAGAAAATATGATGTTTGTGCATGTAATGGAAAGTGATGAAAAATAAAAACTGTTGTTTGTGTTAACGATGAAAAATAAAAATTGTTAAAAAAAATCTAGATCTCAACGAATAAAAAAATCTAGATCCACTCAATAAATCAAATATGAAATGATAGAAAAAAAAACTTTAAACAAAAATCACAAAAAATCTCACATAAATGTCGTTTGAATTGTTTTTGTATATGTGGAGAGAAAATCACATATTCTTTTTCCCTCACTTTCCATCCTCTATGGTGGGGAATTTTTTTTTCCCTCAATCCTAATAAAACAAAAGAGCAAGGGGAAAGTGGGAAAAAAGTTTTCTGGGTTTTTGGGTGATCAAAGACTTTCCCTCACTTTCCATGTGGAGCAAACACACATTTAAAAAGAGTTTGATCGGAAAACTGACACCTAATTAATTTTGGTTATAAAACTTAACAAGTCAATTAAACATGAAGGTTTGTGCCACGTGAACACAGGAAGATTGAATAGATAATTTTACATGCAAAACATGTAAAACTGACAGTTTTTTTAACTTAATGCAATGTGCCAGTCTCCAATAATCAGCACCTGAACAAACCTATTGAAGGCACATTGAACATTTAAACCAGTCCCAGACATAGATGTACTAACAATCTTTCCAGCCAACCATGAAAGAAAACTACAACTGTAATAAATCAGTCTTGGCCAAAGCCTTCTCTGGCTTGTCCCTTCTTCTGAATCGGACACACATCACATCCTAAACGATGAAAAATATTTACACCCACATCAACAGAGCAATCCAAATATGGCTGATACAATGTAATTTGGGTAAAAATTAAAATAATTTCAATACCGCTATTCCCAAAGCCATAACAAGTTGAAAAAGTATAACAAAATACTTAATAAACACCAAAAAAAAAAGCTATAAGGTTAACAAGAATCTTAACTATACAAATGTGGGATTGTTAAGCTGCTTCTTCTAGCTGAGAAGTGCGAGTCCAGGTAAGGACTCGTTCAAGCCACACTGTCATCATCTTCAAGCTCAACAAGCTGAGCACGTCTCTCCGCTGCTTTCTTCCTTATAAATATGCCCCATCTCATAAGTGCCTTAATCTTGAGCCATCCTACAACCGCTTTTCCCGAAGGTCGACTTTGATTATCCTCGAACCCATAGTTTGGCAATGGCGTGGACACGTAGGATGAGAACGGGTATCCATCATCTGGAGCATTGGCAGGTGTCCCTCCCATACTGAAAACACGAAGCATGCTTTGTATGTCCTCGTTTTCAAGCATTTCATGGCTCCTCATGCGGATATCTTCCTCCGAGAAGAAATTGTCGCGGGGACGAGGCCAGTCATCGTAAGGAGTGAGTAGTGTCTCCTGTGCTGATGGACCCACGGGTTGGAATTCCAAGCCTGTTGATTGCGGTGGGCCAAGCGCCAGCCCGACCTGAGCAAGGTCAGGGGAACCGATGAGCTGGTTCTGTGCATGGTAAGATGTGTTATCATACTGGATTTGAGAAGTCGAATGTTCGGGATGGTGGGGGTATCTGTTCGCTTGATTCTCATGGTACCCGGCAATAGCTGCATCTCCTGCTAGTAAAAAACACGTTAAGTAAAGGCTGATTAAATATCATTTGTTTTCACGCAAGTTTGTATAAGATTGAGCATGTTCTAAAACATATTGACAATATGATATTTATAGTAGCACAGTCTCACAATAACATGACCTCTCTCACTTTAAAATAAAGGAAATTAATATGAGTGTCAAAGTCCATTTCTGAAAACATAAACACACACACTCCCCTGTTGCTACATGCAGTTGCAACACATTCTTGACATAAGCATCTTTCTACAAAGTGGATCTTTCATCAGAGATTACCTCTGAAATTCATTGACACCTGCTCTGAAGGAGTTGGAACTGGCAAGCATGGTAATGAAGCTTGTTGATCATATGAAACTGAATAATTTGATGACCCAGATGAAATATCAGTCTGGGAAGAAGACATTCTTCTGCTCTCTTTGAAATCCAGAAGTGCATTCCCATCATATTCAATGACATGTGTCCAATTATCATATGCCTTTTTAACTAATGTATCAGCAAATACCTACAATGGAAAAAAAATCATGGTCCATAAGGCAAGAGTTTGAATGGAAAATGTAGAAACAGGTTGATTGCACATGCAGTAGCAGGACTGGAATGTTGATTGAGTGTGAATCTAATTGTCCATCTTAATAAGAAAACATAGATTATACATGAATATTTATTGTGAATATGAAACCATTGAATTCACAACACCTGTCTCAAAGTAATAGAACAGATCCTGAAGGCATTCACTTCTCAACTTGTAATAGTTTAATAGAGATCATCTAAGATGCCCAAGTTATTTCAATTATCTTTCACACACCGTCTTAATAAACTACCATCTAAATTATAGGGTGGTATATGCCTTTCACACGCTATTTTAATAAACTACCATATATATATGGTTATCCTGTTTCTTTCAAGCTTCTATATTAATATTCAAATCTAGTCTTGCTTCACAAACACAAGAATGACATGTTTAAAAAGAAGTCTGAAACTGAATTTCTAATTAGGTTTTCTGGACTGACATACATGCTCAGTAACTCAAAAGCCCCCATTCATCATATTATACAAAATAACGCTCAAATCTACCATTATAGACCTCCAAACCATGTGACTGGATATTAAGGTGTGATAACAGACATTCATTATAAGCATTATATTCTGATCAAGATACACCAATTTAGCAATCTGGTCATGGGTCATTTTATGTGGGCCTACAGAAGCAGTCATCCAGGATCTGTACCCTTAGCTTGAATTATAGCATAAAAAATATAATGCTACAAGTAATTTGAATCCTAAACTGCACCTAAATTATCATGGGATGTATGACCATATAAAATAGTTTACTTCTAGACTGCAGAAATCGTTCAATGGCTTCCAGCAATATCATGTGTATAGCACAACAAAATATGTCCATAATATACAGCACATATGAACCTATCAATTAATTGTGAATAAAAAGAGTAATAAAATCATTGTGGAGAATCAGGTTAGTTTTCATAATTTGCCTTACCTTTTCAACTGAATAAATTATCTTATATCACTAAAATAAAGTCAGGATATAATAATACCAACCTTTTGACTATCGGAGAGAGATTCAGCTGATATATATTGTCCATTAAAAATTATACCACTGAATTCATAGATGTTGTTGAAAATAGCACCAATGTCTCTTGTTTCTTCACCATAGAAAACGTAATACTTGCCACTGAGCACGCAAGTCTTGGCATGCTCCACAAGGATATCCCACATTTTGCTTGACATGCCACTCCCAAGGATCTAAAAATTTAAAGAAACACTAAATCAACAAGGATAAATAAATGTACACTCCACTGGAATACTAAAATCTTAAAACCTTACATTCTTCAGTTTTGCCGAGTCCCGCACAACAAGCCGTAGAAAATCTTCAACCGTGTAAATTCCATTTTTATTCAACTTTTTATGGAATGAACCATCCTTGCCTATCTTTTCCAGCCTCCAGACCTCATCTTTCAGTGCAGGTGGGTAGTGTTTTTTGTATACTATTAAGAATGAATTAGTGAAGTATTGCTATCAGAATTAATATGGAAAAAAAAGGGTGGCACAGACAAGTCAAACAATGTCAGTGTTAAGAAAACTTACATTCCCCCCTGTGATCTTTAACAGTGAAAGCTTCTGTTTTTGCTTCACGGATACGAATACCCTCCAAAAATTCTGAAGAAACCTTCAGACCAAGCCTGAATTTCCTGCTTCTTATCCAACTAGAATTGTCAGTAAATGTAAGCTCTCCAAGTGTTCCTACACCCTCCCTTAAGGACACCACTAACTCCCCAGTCAAAAGCGGTCTCTTTCCTTCACGTTCTTTCACAACATGACTTTCAAACTCTTCAGATGTCCAGTCCTCGTCATCTTCGTTATTAAAGTCACCCTCAAGCACCACCAAGTCTAGTTTTACAGATGATTCTGGCCCTGATGTTACAAGATGGCCTGTGTTTGTATCAAGCAACACAACATGAATGGCAGCTCCTTGCTCTCCTTCAACTTTCCCCCCTGTAAAAAGGGGTAGGGCCAACCTTGACCTGAATTGCAGCTGCAAATTCCTTCCATCAGGTCCTTCTATTTGTTTTGGAGATGACCTGCATGTCATCATAAATTAAAAGAACATCATGGATACATAAACTTCAATATCCAATTCTGCGACAATGTAGCCAAAAAAAAATTGAACTAGAACATTTATACAAAAAGTGAGGATCGGAACTGAACATGTAAGATGTAAAACAATAATATACATGAGCATAACCACAAAAAAACATGTATTTGAAAATGTTGCACCTTAACAAATCTAAAATCTAAATCACTCACAATGCATTAGATTTTAACAGTTGTATCACAATTCAGTTGTTATCAAGTGAATTACACTAACAGATCCATATTCATATGGCCCATTCCTTTCCCACCCCCAGCATAGCATTTTATACCCAAATTATAACAAAGTCAAATCATCAAACATGGCATTTTAGCTCACAGTTAATAGGTTGTTATGTGGATCCCCTCATGTACATCAACCATTTAGTTTGCAGACAAACAATAATTTACTTCTCCCTTTGTGAACAGATATAAGATGGCATGGAATAAGGCATGATACATCAAAGCTCAAACGACCATGTTACACAAAGAAGGCATCTATATATATTTAGTCAAACCACTGAAACAATAAGCAAAGCAAATTCATAAAAGTCCAGCTGAAATATTGCGGTGTTGGACCCAACTGAAGTAAAATCTGTATATATTGTAATATGGAAAAATCTTGAAGGTCATAAGGATGCAACTACTTCATTTGAAGGAAATCAGCTGACACAGCAAAAATATTTGCAATAAAACAAGATCCTCCTTGGATATCATGTTTCTATAGGCAATGCTTTTATGAGTGATCTGAGGATTGTTTTATAATGCAACATTTTGGTATGCTAGATTCATTAGGGGCCATAATAGAGAAAATTCAATTTCAGCGCATAAGGAAATCTGATGGGTGCTCTCAAGGACAAAGTAGGAAATTCAGAAACAGACAGTTATACCAACCTTGTCATGAGCCCCCACCATATGGATTTACATTATTTTTTTAACAAAAATAAAAAATGGTGGGATGTCCACTTAATTCATTAAAATTTGTATACAGCCATAGTTTTACATAATTACAAAATAAATTACTACCCACCAATAAATACACACCACCAATTACAGGAAAGTGACATTTGCGCGGCACGCCGACACCTATGGTTGTATGCACCAAGTGGCCAGAATTTCTACTACAGTATAAGGAAAATCATTCACTCTCTTTGGCTGTCAGTTTCCATCCCAGATGAAACAATAAATCTTATTTCTTTAGGAACTCAGAAAGCATGATATAGTTTGTATTATACCATTAAATTTAAATCTTCATAAATTTTCACCAGTAACTTCCCTTATAGCCTGTACATCAGAATTTAAGTCATCATTTTTATCTTTCCAATAGCTTGTACATCAGTAATGAACTAATGCGATGAGTGTCAATTAATGCATCAAATTAAAAGCAAGAATAAAAGAGACCTCAAACACATACTCCTCACATTTGAAGATCAATAGATTCTCAGGCAGTGGCATTACAGTCTTCATTGTTTACATTCAAGAAAAAGAAGCAGAGCCACACGAATAGTTTGATTCAACTTCAAACAAGATCAGGGATAAAAACTGGAACTATATACATTCATTAAACTTATTTAGCAGTAAAAAAAACAAATACGATATAACATAAACTTAAAGATAGAAAAATTACAACACGAGAATAATATATTGAACGTTCAAAATACACATGAACAGTGAGATAAAGAAATATCAATTGATTCAATGCAATCACCTTCCAGCAATTCTAGCAGGACCAAGTTTCGCCAATGCACGTTCAACTTCTTCACTAACCTATTTTAGCATCAGAAAGCAAGTCAACCAATCTGACAAACAAACAAGCATCACATATAGAAACTTTTTAACTGAAACAATCAGGCAGAATAACAGCACTTTGGTATCTCCAAAACTGTCAGCAAATTTCAGTATGGAATCAACAGAACTAAAGCTGTCAAATAAGCAATATTTTGTTTGCGTATATTGACAGAGCATATGCACAGTTCAAAGTTGGATCTGTGGCTGGACATATGAACTATAACCGTACATATGCACTGTTAAGTTGCATACGTGGGCAGTTCGAAAGGTGTACATGCACATATATAACCTAGCTAGCAGTCTAGCACTACCACTTTACTTAATTTGCCACATGATGAGGAGAAACAAATACAAGTACCAAACCCATAAAGCATGACAAGATCACTCATTGGACATATGGGACATCTCCCTGGGGATTACAAAAACAAGAAAATAACAAAAATCATAAGGACCAAATGACTGGAAATAAACTAATCATCAACATCATGAGCCATAAACCTTCGATTCAAATTAGCCAATGTATCATTGAATATGCCGTGCAATCATTTAGTCAGTTTACTAGAAATTTTCAGCATTGTCACCCATTGGTAACATAATGATATAGTCCTGAACCATTTGCTTAATGCAGCATTGACTATTCTGGGAGATAGTAGGTTTGGAATTGTTCACATATTGGATACCATTTAAGTAGATTCCATCAATATTTTAAACATTTGGATTCTCTATAGCTCATATCGCTCAATGTACATACATGTCAAAGAAACAAAAAAAATAAAAATAAAAATGGAATATCATCGCATCAATATCCATTACTGTCATGGATCTGACACCTTTTTCCATTTTGCACCTTTGTCGTGATTACATGGCCCATTATTCATTACAAATCATCAATGCAAGTTGAATTTATAGCTTAGAATAATGTTTTCTATTGCAAATATGAGTTGAATTTGGAGCTCAGAATAATGTTTCCTGTTGCAAACTGTTTAATGATTTGATCTGAATTACTTTTAGATGATCAAAAGATCATAACAATCTTACAGTAGTATAGATTTCTTATGTTTAGTCAAAACAAATGAATATTAATACATGCACCAGTATTTTATGGGTTCAGTAACATGGACTTCATATTTCACGTGGAAAAAGAATGCAAAATCATTAAATAGAGTCATTCACTTACAACTCTTCTAAGAATAGGCTCCAGTGAAGAGCAAAGTTTTTGCAAACTATCCACCTTGAGGGCCTCCACAATCACACTGCACAACAAAGTTTCTTCATTTATAAGGGAATTGACTGAATGTGGCCAGAAATACAATCAAACCCAAATCAAATGCAATATAGCATCAGAGATTTAAAAAAGGTTTTCCAGCACCAAAAAATTCCCTAATAATTAAGAAGAAAATGTGTGGGTTCTGTGAAGATGATGACCAGATAACATAACCTCAACATGCTCCTCATTAACTAAAAAGGATCTCCCAAATTTAAAAGTCGGCATATACTTTAGGGTTAATATATTCACATCATTACATGTGCACTCTAAAAGTAGTTGCAAAAGAAAGTAATGCAACATGAATGTTGCAAAGTTGTAACAACTCACAACTTCTAATAGGCCCACTTCTAGGATGGTGGGACAAGGTTTATGGATTATGTGGGGGATATTTGGGAAGTCATAGTTAGGTTTTCAGGTGGTTTAGGTTTAGGTTTAGGCTTAGGTGAATTTCAGTTTTAGATTTAGGTGCAGGAAATTATGTGCAACGACTCTCATACAAAACAACGGAAGGACGAGGATTCAAGGGACCACCTGTTGGTTGTGTTTTCAGTGCTAATGTTTGGTCAAGAATGAGCTTGGCCATTAGTACTCTTCGCAGATGTGAGGGAAATGTGGATCTTCTTCAGGTAAAAGGACAGAAGGGGATCGTGGTAAGGAGCCTAAGCTTCTTGGAAGCTTTCCTCATGCAGTATGGTGGAGATAATGTGATGGGGACATCGCTCCGATGGTGGACTTTAAAGTCTATCAAAGAAGGAAGGGCAAGAGATCTAATCTTATTCCTCTATGGATATAGATTAGTTAGGTTTTTTATTTTATTTTGAATAAGAACTGTAGGATTATATCTGGACCATTGATTTTTAGGATGATTAATGACCTATATTAAATCACTTAATTTGTTTGTTATTTAATTTAAGTTATTGTAGGATTCAATCTAGACCATAGATCTTTAGAATGATCAATGGTTTAGGTTAAATCACTTTCTTATTAAATTAAATTATAATCTCTACGGAGAGAGACAGATTGAGAATGAATGAAAAGTTTCGTATCCTGCGATTGGATTTTTATAAGGGTGTGAAACCCTAACTTTCGTGGGTGTGATGTCCAAGGGTGTAAAACCCTAATTTTTTTCCTCTTCCTTATTTCTTTTCCCTTTCAAATCACATACACCCCAACCCTAACCCTAACCCTAATCATCATCATCACAAACCCTAACTTTTGAAAATCCAAACCTCGTCTTTCTGCTGAGGACGCCTCCAACATCCCTGCTGCTGCTGCATGGACCTCCAACAACCTCTATTTGTTGTCCGCAGATGCACCGCAACTCTGATTATCTCCCAATTGACCATACCCTCTGTGAATATCCCTATTTGAGTAATTATTTGTGATCAAGTGGAACAATCTCTACATTGAATTTTGACTAACCCTAGATCTATCATGCGAGGTTCTATCCATCGCACGTTCCCTCCCATTTAGGCTTAGAAAATGATTTAACACTATAACTATGCAATAGGCCCGTGCTTAACTAATTATTTGCTAAGATCTCGTGTGTTTAGCGTGATGTTAGCTTAATTAATATATCTCATATCCTATTGAAACATCATCTATGATCTCTGCATTCATTTAGTACGGTCCAGCATCAATTTGGTTAGTGAGAAATGAGCATATATTCCAAAATAAGGTGTATTCCAAGAATATTTGGAGGCTACCTCGTTGTTTCTTCAGGCAAGATCATCTTCATTAATTGGAAATAGCCTCCAGTATAAGCCGAATGGGTAGTATTAGATAAGGGGACTTTTGTATCCTTTATCAATAAAACATTGCATAGCTTTAATTTTTGTTCAAAGATCCCTCGTCTCCTTTTTTTTTTTTGAGATAAACGGTAGACTTTAGCCCTTTAATATATTAAAGAGAAAGCCCCAAGAGAAATTGCAAACAAAGAAACTCCACTGTAGAGAAAGTCAGCCTGCGTAGGGAAGGCCTCTACACTAGACATGACCTTCTATACAAGTACAAAACCGCAAAACCACAAATTACTCATGTACAACGAACACCCCATCAATCAAACGCACCGAACTAGCACCAACACAAAAGACCCCCCAGTCCGCCACCAATCTAATTATCGAGTCCCATATATTCTCCGCATATGGATACTCCCTCTAAACATCGCGTGGTTCCTAATCAACCAAGTCGACCACACGACTGCGGGGATAAGAGTTTGAGAGACCTTCGTGCGCACACTCCTATCAGCCGGGTTTCGGAGTCGCTTCCCTGACTGCCATAGTGACTCCAGCATGGTGAACGATTCCCTCAATCCCCCTGCTACCGAAAGCCATCTCCAAACCTGTCTGACCATGGGACAAACAATAAACAGATGTGGAACGGTCTCGTCCTCCGCACCGCATAGAACATCTCTTATCTATTTCCGGCCTCCATCTAGCAATATAGGATTTAGTTAATACTTCTCCTGATACACCATCCACATGAATGCTTTCACCTTTAGCGGAATTTACACCCCCAGACCTCCTTCTGCTTCCTAGACATCGATGTCACCACCGCACGATGTGCCACACCCAGTCATAACCGCCTTTCACCGTAAAGCCCTTGGCTGGCTAAGGCTTCCATATGATCTGATCTGGCTGGTCTTCCACCACCCGCATGCCTTGAAGTTCTTCTAACAGCTGCAAGTACCCATCCACCTTGTAATCATTCAAACTCCTTCTGACCAACACTTCCCAGTACCCTTCCACGCCTCTCCTCCGCCAAAAGTTAGATGTTGGGGCCTCTGTTTCCACTGCAATTCGGAAGATCGCTGTGTATCTTTCACGTAGAGGTCTGTCCCCGATCCATAAATCAGACCAGAAGCATATCCTCTCACCCGACCCAATCTTCCATCTAGTAGCCTGCACAAAGTCCTCAATGCCACCCATAATACCCTTCCAAATCCCTAATAGACTGCGGTCTTGGCCTGGGAAACGAGGCCTCCCATACAGCCCGCAGTTATATCTTTCTCGTGCCATATCACCCACTTTATTCATGTCTGCCAAATTCAAAATCCCAGTCCCCCCTTCCTTCCTTTCCCTGCACACCTTATCCCACTTCACTAGATGGACCCGCTTACTATCACCTTTTGCTCCATTCCATAGGAACCTCCGCCGAATCCCCTCCATAGTTCGCAAAATTCCTTTAGGAACACTAAACAGCGAGAGAAATTATATAGGAAGATTCGACAGAACGGACTGAATAAGAATTATCGCACCCCCGAGACTCAAGAAGTTACTCTACCAGCCCGCTAATCTTTTTTCGAACCAACTAATAAGCAGCATCCAATCAGTTTTCGAGAGTCTCCCTGGTGTTAGGGGAAGGCCCAAGTTTCTAAGAGGGAATCCGGTTGATTGACAGCCCAAAATCCCAGACATTCTATTCACCAACGTCTCCTCCACATTGATCCCCGATATCGAGCTCTTTCGAAAGTTAATTCGAAGATCCGCTCTCTCCCCTCCTCTTTGTGGTGGTAGCTAATGCTTTTATTCGGGGGCTATCTATTATTAAGATCACACCTTCACTTCCCTAAAAAAAAGGAGTGAATGGCTGAACATCAAAACTTAAACTCACCTTTGATTCCCAGGGAACTAGATCAAACCTAAAAAAAATTTCCACATATCCTTGAATCAGACTATTCTTTGAATAGGGTAGGGCCATGCAATCAATCGCTATTTTGATAAAGCTGATTAGAAAACTATACATTCGTCAAATAAAGTTGATGGGGAAGAATATGTGAAGGTGAAGAAATAGATTTTTGAGGCCTCAAACAGCATTAATATTTTTTCATTGTGGTGCCACACATAAAAAAGGGACGAGTACACCTGTATGAGCAAATGCCACACGCAGAGCTTGACCCCAAAAAAAAATATACAAGAACATTAACTCATTACAGTTAGATTCAATGATTTTTTTATTAAAAGAAATCACAATCCACAAATTGCTATACC
Organism: Acorus calamus; assembly: GCA_030737845.1. Lineage (NCBI taxonomy): Eukaryota > Viridiplantae > Streptophyta > Magnoliopsida > Acorales > Acoraceae > Acorus > Acorus calamus. The sequence continues at coordinate 655,995 of CM060874.1, forward strand.
AGTAGCATGTCCCCTTGAAGTTCAAAACTTCTTGCAAATCCATGCCGGTATAATAAACAAAAATCTAATGACAAAACCAGGTGTTTGATCACAATCACATGTTCATCAAAAGCAAGGATTCCTCAGTAAGGGAAGTCCATTACTTCCCCTTTGACGAGCATACCATCTCACTTTTCACACTAGAGGAATAAAACCTAGATCAACTCATTTTGACTTCCCCTTCACTTAACAGTTGACTCCAATTCTTTTCAAAATGAAACCAGATCAAACAAAAAAAACCCCTAAAACACAACAACAAAGAAAAAATATATAAATATCACCTCGCGAGACCGGGGACCTTCGGTCGCTTCATATCACTCTGTCGTTCGTCCGCCTCGGCCGAATCCAACCCCCTCTTCTCCCTCGTCATCGTATTCGATCTGCTCAACAACTTACCCGGCCTTTGCATTGACTTCCAATAAAACCCTAGATCCCTCCAGATCTGGATCGCATATGCCGATCTCAAAAACCCTAAATCGTCCCCAACAAATCCAAAAAAAAAAAAAAAAATCAACTACAGGTACAGATTCGAAATTTTGAAACCGATAAAATCGGGAAGACTTACTTCTTCACCAGTCCAGCTGAGAATCCGAGAGTCTCGGTTTTTTTTTGTTCTCCGATTGGTCGAGAAAAAATGGCGCGCGATTTTCGAGGTTTATCTGCGGATCCTCTTCTCTCTGTCTCTGACGGGCTCCATCTATATAAATACATTCGCTGAAACTGATGGGGTGCTCGTGCGTTCTGGACCGTACATTCGTGATTTGATTGTGGGTCGTGATTGCCCCTACTGATTCGGAAATATTACGGACGGCAATGTTTACCTTCTATAGCCGGTTGCGCATGCTGACGTGGCGAGGAAAGGTGATGCGGCAGGAATATGTCAGTACTGATGATTTAGATATTATTGTTGTTGCGGATTTTGTTTATTGTGTTTTTTTGCTTTGCTGATGGGATTGAGCTCTTCTATTACATCTTATATGTGACGTCAGGTCAGATATTTTTCTCATTTTTTATTATTTTAATTTAATTTAGATATATGTTTTGGATTGAGATTGATACCCTGACTCCTCGTGCTAGGGTGTCTCAATTGTTTGAGAACAGTTTGTTAGGATAGCTGAAATAAATAAGAATATGTATATAAAAATTAATAGGTATATAATAATACATGAATTTCAATCGATATTTAAAATTAAGTTATTTTGATTATTTAACTCAAAAGAATATGTAGATTTCAAATCAACTGTCATATGAATTATCATTATTTTTTACTTTTTATAGATTTTTAATTCACAGCTTATTTATGTTTTATTTAAATAATAAAAAATTTATTATTATGATTTTTAACAAGACTAATTCAAAACAAAATCAAACAAAAAATTCTTTTTTTATACTAGAACAATCATATACATCATAATAACTTAATTCTCAAATCAAACATAAGCGATAGTGTTTCAACTTAACTGAATCCCATCCCCACTAAAGCCAAAGAATAGCCCACAGGAAATAAGATACTGGGGATCCAATTTTTTAATCAAACGTTAACTCAACCCCATCCCCACTAAATCCAAATAACCTCTATAAAACTGTTTGAAATCCGCATAACCCCTCGACTTTTCCAAAAATTTATACAACTCCCTGAAAACACTTATGTAAATTCAAATAACTCCTGAATTAAATTTTTATTGACAAATTAAATTATTTTACAAATATCATGTTTGATTACCGTAATTGAAACCATAGAATATAAAAAAACCTCTATATAATATGTTAAATTTTTAAAAACTTATATGTGGATGGGGTTTTATAATCTATCAAGAGGATAAAATCATCATGTACATAAGATTATTTGCATGTTTAACAAATTGCAAAAGAGTTTTGGTATATTGTGTTTTCAGTCAGGGTTAACAAAATAAAATATTCACAAAATATTCATTATCTATTAATGAAAGTTTACCTTAGAGGGTTATTTGAATTTACATATATATTTTCAGAGCGTTATATGGAACTTTAAGAAAAATTAGAAGGTTATATGAGTTTCAGAGAGTTTATAGGAAGGTTATTTAAATTTTTCCTTTATTTTTTTATAAAATATAATATATTTTATCTATTAAAATATGTATTTTTATTAAAAACAAGAAATATATTCTGAGCTTATTATAGAACATGTGAAAAATAAATAACACTCCACCTGTATCAATGAAAGTTAGCTTGCTACACCATAAAAAAATACAAAAAAGTCAGCTTGCTTTTCCCACAAGGTTTCTTTCCAGAGAATGCTACCCTGGATTACTGCCTCCTTTTCATGGAGCATTTGTTTTTAATCATTATATATTTTGGCGTGATTATTATTAAATCATTGACAGCTAGATCTAGTTGGATTTATTTTTGTGCTTTCGCAGTGGATGTAAAATGTCCAACGTGTCCTCACACGGAAATTTAGCCCGGGTAGATGAATTCGGGCTGGGTTAATTTTACTTGGGCTTAACAAGCCCATAATTGAACGTAAGGGTTGGTCCAATAGTAGATTCACAGGCTAACTGAGCAGTGGATACCGGGCCCGGGCCCACTATGGCTCCTAAAGTGGACTGGGTCAGGCTGCATCAGATTAACGGCACTTATAAGTGCGCTGTTATACTAAGTTTTTTTTACAGTCCACGATCCAGTAAAACATATATATCGTTTATCTATGTATATACATCGTTAAACTCTTCTTACATTACAAAAAAATGGATTCATTTCGTGAGCGATATACATTTTTTTATCAGAGCATATATTTTGTAGAACGATATTTATTATTTAAAAAAATATGTGTGGTTTAAGTTTTTTATTGTAAAATTAATGAGTCTCATATTTTCCTTCTCATGTATATATATATATAGTGTCAGCTGTTAAAATAAAGAATAAACTTTATTATATTAGAATAGTAAACTTTATTTGTACTATAAAAGGTGAAATTTTAAAAGGAAAAACTTGAGAATACTTATATGAAAAAGAGAAAAACTAGAAATACAATAACTGTCCAAATAATGACTTTTAACGGTATCAAAGTCTATGTCCTGTTGATCCGGTCTTTCAATAAATGGTGTCATTTTGTTAATGACATAATCATAGGCCTAAAGGATAAATTGAAATATTTTTTTGATGTTCATGCACATAGTGTGAACTAAGGAAAATTAGCACGTAGAAATTCCAATGGCTTCGGCTTCCACCATCAAATCAGACATGACAGATCACTTCTTCCAACTTTATCCATTTGCAACCAAAAAAAAAAAAATGATCCATTTGCAACACTAATGACAAAAGGTCCCAATATTGTTGCCTCACAAAGGGCATGGATCTTGAATAAATTTTTATGGAATATTTTCAACCCCATTTATATAGCTTGCACACTTTTTAAATTTTTTAAAAATATATAATTAACTATTGAAGTACATTATTTCTTTCTTGAAAAATAAACTAATAAATATTTTTTTTATATTTTGTTAATAGAGTTTATATTGAAATGATGAAGCATATACTATGTTAAATGATTTTATATATTGCATTAATGATACACACTGGACTGTAAATCAGAATGAGAGTATCTCATTATGAAATTTTTACATGTAAATGTTTCTTGTGGCCTTGTGGGAGCGGTGTCTCTTTCCACTGCCCCATGCAAAAAGAAATAATTCACATCGTATCAGCGTGATCATATTCAAAGTCATTCCTGAGTTACAAATCCTCTCATCTTTTCCAAGTGAGGGCAAGATGATGAATCAACATAGGTTTGTAGAGGCATGCATATAGAAAACCATCCAGAAATTTTCATTCTCAGCTTGGAAGGGAGCATATACATGCAGATGCAGTCCCTTTTACATCATGTTTTTACCATCTGCATATTTTTCCAAGCCAAGGCCTTGTTTGTAATCATATTTTTGAAACCGATTTGATCTCTAAATTGATTTAAAATGATCCATTTTGGGGGTTTCATAAATTTTTTTTAAAAAAAAGCAAAATTTGTTTGGTAATTCATAATTGGTTCTAAATAGGGGATGGGATATCGTCACATTGAAAATCAAACAGTTGTTGCTTTTCTTTTTTTTGAATTCACATAGATTTACCATCATTCGATTCAAAGTGATGAAAGCATGAAGCAAATAAAAACAAGCAGAGAAACAAATCTTCCTTGATTTTATCTTCTCTCAATTGAATATATTTCAAATTAAAAAAAAATCAATCAAAATTTAATGATAATTAAGAAAAACATATTTTTCATGATTTTCTTATTTCTTAATCAAATATATGTTAAAAAAACTCAACAATTAAAATTTAATCAAAACCTGATTAAAAAAAATCTCTCATATTTGTATTTAATCACACCTCCAGTTTAAAAACAATAAAAAATCACTGATTGAGTCTAATGCTAATTTTTGTTAATATTTAGTGCTATTTTTGTAAATATTCAATATCACAAGTTTTTTTTTTTGTAAATTACCCTTCTTTAATCATACGAACAAATTCAAAAATATAACATACTTGAAAATCATTTAAAATTCGCTGATTTGAAAATAATTAGGATAGCTACAATATCCAAATCAAATAATAACGAATTATTATTTTTCTATTCCCATTAAAATTACTCATTCTAAGAAGTACATTAGAAGAAAAAAATCAATACTTATGTGGAATGTGACTATAAAAGAGATTGTCAATTTTCTGTCAATGTGATTATAAAAGAGATTGTCAATTTTCTGTTATCTGCATTTGATAAGCACTGAAACTGAATCATTCAAATCAGTTGCTATTCATCTAAATAGTGTTCTCCTTGCCAACAAAAAAAAATAGTGTTCTCCTGTAATGCTTTCTTCAATCATATCATGAAAAAGACATTGCTCTTAGCTCAATCAACAATAGTTAATAACAATTTATGTTGTGCAGAAAAAAAAAAAAAAAAAAAACTATTTTAAAATTGGACGGCTTTGGTTAGGCACTCATTCCAAATTTCCTTGGGAGCATCTGGGTAGGGCCCATGGTGTCATCATCTCACACCAAGAAGCCTAATACAGCCAAATGACTCCTATGTGAGTATGTGACACATATGATGCCAATCCAAAAAGGACATAGGTAGTATGGTACACACCTCAAGGTATTTGTATTTTTCTGGGGAAATCAATTTCAAATATATATTTTTTTTCATCTCATTATTCTCCCAGGTCCTTGTATTTTTTTTCAGCAGGTTGAAAAGCTAACCCACTTTTTATGTATCAAAAACTAATTAATGGTTTTTTATGCAAATTAAAATTGATGTGCATAAATATAGATTTTCGATTAAGTTCTCATGCTGTTTTATTATAAAATTGATTTACACCCTTGCCTAATTGTTTTAAAAATCTTCACTTGATCCTAAGCTCAACAGGACCTATATTTCTGATAAAAGCAAGGAATGGATACCACCTACATCTACTAGTTGACTAAAAATCATCCATAAGAATTCCTAAATAAAATGACAGCAAGAAGGAATATGCCCAATCCCAGTCAAAATACCCTTTGATTATATGTGGCTTGACATTCCCATGGAACTGATGGATTGCATCAAATGAACATCAAAAGCTTATAAGCATCCCATTGGGAGTGAGTGCCAATGCCACTTCATGAATGGAAATCTCGAAAGGACTCACCAAAGATTCTCTTCACTTTATTTGGACCAGGGGACCAACAATCACTTGTAATTCAAACCAAAAATGCTCCCTCTATTCTTTCAATAGTTGTCACATTTTGTTTGATGGAAAAATCAAATTTGGTCACCTCCCCAAGGGTTGAGCCACACATGTGAGATTCTTGGGAAAAATCAAAGATGCACAGAATCACTCAAAATACCTTGTGTATGTAAATTCACTTGTGAGAATTTGAACTTGAAATCTATAAAAATTGGACCTACTGATCAAGCCAACAAGTCAATCTCACGTGGGCTAAACTTTTATAATTTAGCCATCTCTTTAACACATTTAACATTTGTTGAGTGATAGATGATCATTCCACATGAAACAATCATGTAAACTAGGAATGCATAATAACATTCATATAAAACTTAGGGCCAATTTGGTAATCATTCTTATTATCCGTTAATTGAATCACACAAGTAAATCGTGTCTAATTTTTTGTATTCCTATTATCATTCTTAACAATACAAACAAAATTCCTTTGATTTCTCATTCCCACATAATCTATTAGAAATAGATGTACCATGAATGTGAAATTTCATTTTTGGATTAGAGTTTCCAAATTAATCATTATTAATTAAATGCATGCCAGCTTATACAACACACCCTGATTTGTTCATAGGGAATATTTCACTGCATTCATGGCACAAAAGATCTGATCACTTGCAATATTAATGCCATTGGACATGGTTAGTGTAAAATCACTTTAAATGATTACATCTATTTTCATGTAACATGGTTACCCAATAAAATCAACATATATATATATATATTCAGTTAAATCAACTGCATTACATTTTGGGGAGAGATTGTATGATTAATCGACAACAAAACGTGACACATGCAGATATGTGTAGCCACACCACATGAGTGTGTATCGTATGCAAAATAGGAAGAGATTCTTTGGCAGACAAACAGAGAGGATTGTATTTATGTTGTGTGTTTGCCATGTGAGGCAGACCCACTTTTGAGTTCTCTCACCAACGGCATTCATTCATGCCGACATGGATTTCGTAATTCCCATGTCATTTATTAGAGGCCATGGAAATTTATCATGTAATAACAATACACAAGGGATATATATACTTTCATGACCATCATATCATTCTATCAATTTTGAGATGAGTGTCTATCACTTTTGAACACGTGAATTGAATCAAATTTTCGATATGAGTTTGAATTCTTAAATTTTTTTCATAAGAAAATGATAACTAATCATTTCACACTCCAACCAAAATTGATAGGATGACATGTTTAAACTATGTTAAAAATTTAGTCAAATTTTAGATCAAAGGATCAGAATCCAGATGAACTGTGTATATCAACTGTCAATGCACTTTCTATCTACAAAATTCTTAATCAAAAATTTTTTTTTTTTTGGTAGAACAACAACGATACATTTTTACAGGTAGGCGATGTAATTTAATCACAAGACATTAAAATTATAAATTATAAATTATGTTGTCTTCCATTGACCTACGGTGTCATAATCCATTAATGCAACCCAGCTAACCTGGATTTATTCGGAGAGTAGTGACAATCATCGATAAACCCTAAATGAGACATTATTAAATCTAATGAGGAGCCATCTACCTATTTTTGTTCTCTTTGATGATGTGAGTTTTGGGAATTCATATGATTTGTTTGATTTAATCCTTTTTACTTAAGACACTCCTTGAATCAGTGGCCTTGTTTTACTCCACTTGGTTTCAAAGTCATTATTATATGATCCTCCAATCCGGGGAAGAATCTCATATGTTAATAAATTTTTGTTGTCATGTGAGTTGGAATAAAACAAAAGGTTGATGAGTTTCATTCATGGGTCAAATGAAAGAATTTCCTCACTAGTTGCCTCATATTGGTCACTAATCACTATAAACTATATTAAATATAAATAATAATCTGTTAAGCTACAATCATATGAATTGATGACTTCATAGTCCCTGTTGGAATTTTAAGTGATCAAAACTGCATTTGTCCATATTAAACCCCCTTAGCATTTTATTGCATGAGTTATAAATAAAATCATTGTATGCATTTGTAACTCCTATCTTCGTTATTTAGTGGAGATAGGAATTAAAGGGAAAAACGTTTCAACAAATTTGAAACGCTCATAGGAAAAAGTGGGTTAACTCTTCTCTTGGCTAATCAACATTAGTATCTATTCCCTACCATTTGCATGGATTGATAGACATGTCATCAACACTGTTTTATCATTCAAATATCATCTCCTCACCACAACTCGCATTTGTTATGGCTTAACTCTATCTATTATCTGATCTGAGCGTCTGAAAGAATCGTAGTCTGTTTACCGTGGTTCTTCCGTAGCTCACACCCGGAAGAACAAAACCTATTATGGTCGTATCTCTCAGTGGTAGGAGTCATTCAACCCTGTGCGTGAGGGGGCATTATTCACCGAGGACAGAGTGTCTTCACTCGCTTCCACATTTCCGGATACACTTTTCTAATCCCTAACTCTTTTATTTCATATTTTTATTATATATTTTAGAGTATACATGATTAATATATATTTAATGTTTATATTTTTTATATGATAATTATAAGAATTTGTGTTTAGTCTAATATTTATTTGTCACGCACAAGAGTCCCAAGCATGATTGCTTCCTTGCTTGTTTGAAACGCATGTCTTGAGAACTCTCCTACTCACCATTTTATATATGTATATAAGTTTTACAGTCTTCACATGTGTGATGTTTTCTTTTTCAATAGGCACAATAAAATATGTATTTTTTAAAAATAAAATATATATTTATTTATATAAAAGTTAAGAAATGGAATATTTTATTTTGTTAGAAAAATAGGTATTCCCGTGAGGCTAAATATAAAATTGAATGTAACAATTTCTTTATTTTATACATATCTATGCAATCCATTAAAGTAAAATCAATTTATTTTATCTGACGGTTTGGAACTATTCATCAGACTCCTTTTGTTTTTACAAAATCAAATTTTAGATATATAATCAATTATAAACTAGTATTTTTAAATATCATATTTTGCTTTCTGTTATTAAATTTCATGTGTTAAAAATCAAAATAATTTTTATATAAAAAAATGACTAAAATTAGTTGTTTATGAAAAAATTGGTTGATCACGGCTTCCATAAAAAAATCCTTTTTTGAAAATTTGTTCCACAAGGGCTTATTAGATAAAGTCCAACATATTGTAATATTTTTTAAGAGAAAATATATACACTTAATTATTCTCGCATTTACTTTTATAAACAGAGCATGCTTTGAATTTTTTAAATACAAATTCATCTAAAAAAGTATATGTTTTCACAAAATGTGAAGTATATATGCAAATGAATTAAATACATACACATTTACTTTTTTTTGATAAAAGAGTTATACTAACATGCATGGTTTAGATATATATTTTATAAAGAATATTATGTACTCCTTTAGATAATATAAGATCTATAAAAAAAAATGTCTATTAAAGAGTCTGAAAGCATCTACTCCTTTTCTAGAGGGGAGATGCATGGAGATGTAAGTGGAGGGGAATCATGTAGGAAAATAGTGGCGACCCCACTTAGGAAAGAATGCAATAACACATTCTCCATTGAAAAAAAGTGTTCCCTCCCCATTTATAACCTTTTTAGATCAACAAAACCTAGGTTCCAAAACTTAGGGTTGATCAAAAGAATGTGGGAAGCCACACATGAATGGCTTGGAGGGAAATAAAAATGATGAGAATCTTCTTGGGGCCGTTATTTCGACCCATATACTTATTTAACCCACCCCATTATCTGACCCAACCCTTCAATTTTTTAAAACTATGATCCCACCCCACAATAAAAATATGGCATCATATCCTGCAAACACACCCCTGTCATTTCTAAAACCACTCTCCTCCTCCATCTCTCCGTTCGAGCTCCTCCACCTACTATGTCTCCCCCATGACCATCGTTGTCTCCCCCTCCATGGATGGTGAAGAACCAGCGGCGGGAGTACATGGACACCCTCGATTGACTTCATCGGCGGCAGAAACTCCCTCGCCGCCCTCTCCGCCGCCTTGGGCGGCCTCTGCCGCTTCAGAAGCGGTGACGGAGGGGGAGATGGAGGAGAAGAGAGTGTACCCAACATGTCTTCGTCAACAACGCCAATTTCGCATCCGAGACCCTCTGTGCACATGGCGAGGCTCTCCTCGCTCATCGTTGATGTTGGTTGGGACCAACAACGGAAGGTGGTCTTAGTCTCTGTTTTGGGTGGTGATTTCTGTGTGGGGGGCTTTATGAGGGACTGTATGTCTGAGTAGCCTTCATAGGAGTCTCCTTTGATGAGTTTTGTGGGGAAGTGTGTAGGATTGCTTTGTAAAAGTAGTTGTTGATGTAGGGGCATTGGAGTTTGAAATGAAAGAAAAATAGAGAGAACACAAAATGAGTGAAATAAAAACTTAAGCAGCCACAAGTGTATAGAGGAGATTGAGATGAGAGAGAGAATAAAGAAATTTGGTCTTTGTGTTTGAAAATGTAAGGATCTTGTTGAAAGAACAGAGTGAACACAGTCAGACAGTCGTCCTCCACCGCAACAGACCTCCTTGAGATCTCGGTCGACTCCTGTTGTGGTTTCACTAATGTGGTGCTCTCCATTGCCGTCTCCGTTCCCTCCAGATTAGGCGAACAGTGAACGCATCACCCCCGACACCATCAACGTTGGAGACACAAAGGGGTGGGTTCCGTTCCATAAGAATAATATAGTTTAATTTTTTTAATGGGGTGAGTTGAATAACTGAAGGGGTTGAAATAAAGCCCCCAATCTTCTTTTATTGTATTGATTGACTTAGTGACCAACTGTTGGTAAGTAGTGCACCAAATACATGATATTATTGGCTTTCCTTTTAAGGGTCCATTCTATCATTTGCATTATTTTTTTTTTGGTCTGGAGTATCTAGTGAGTCATGGTCCCGTGATATGCACGTGAATCATAACTTCATTTTAATTCTAATATTTGACTCCTAGAAAAAAAAAATTTTTTTGATTCTTAGAAACCATACTTTTTACATTTTCAAAATTTATTTTGAAGTGACATTTATAATTAAAAAGTTAATCATATTTTTTAATTAATTATTCAAAATTTTGGATGTTCGAAAACATATTTAAAACATTTATCTTTCTTCTACGAATCAAAATCACACATACCATATTTTCAAACATTGGTTCATTTATGAACGAGGCACCACTGTTAAACGCTATATTAACTACTTCAATGTGAACATCCTAACATGTTTGGATCCATGATGACGTTGCGTCAGCGAGGCGAGGAATCCGCCCCCACTGCAGATCCAAACGATGCCTAAACTCCATTAGGAATCAACTGTCAATTTTTTTTTTTTGCGCTAACGGAGTATTCCAAACTCTTTGAGGTGTCCAACCGACCCACTCGAAAGTTTTTCTACAGACACCTGGATAAGTCAATGATGGGAGTAGAACAAGCGCCAATGAGGAGCATATTCATGATGCTAGTCAACTCACCAAGACCCTGAGTTTTGCATGTTCAAAACCATTTTATAGGTATTTTGTATCTGGTATTTTGTTGATGCTAGCCAACTCACCAAACCCTGAGGTTTCAAACGGGTATTTTGTATCTGAGCTTCTGATTTTTATGTTTTAAAGGTTAATATAACAACTTTTGAAAAGCTAATTGATGGTTATTTTATCCATAATCGTGTCCTAATCAATTTTGAGCTTAAGTTGTTTTTGAAAATTGGTTCCAAATAAGGTCACAGCTATTCATTAAGTAACTTACTAACTGAGCTTGGATATAGCTATTCATTATATATCTATGCAAAATTTACAGTAAAATGAACATGACTGATGTGTCATATCTTATGCTTTCCATTTCATGATCGGATAATTATTATATAACTATCATAAGTTTCATTGTAGCTTTGAAAAACCAAGATATACAATCCACAAACGTTTCTATCAGCATCACCACCATATATATATGGACCACAGACAGAGACTGAACTGTTGGACTCTGCCACTCCAAATGTGATGTCGACCCTTCTTTCTGTAATGCTTACTTTGGTTAGGTTTCTATGCTTTAATTTCTTTCCACCAACAAAGAGTAATCTCAGGACCACACAACAATTTTTTTTAAAGTTTATGTTGATTTTATCTTGTATTTTCGTATAAGGAAGAACATCAACAGAAGAATTGTTTTACACCCTACACAATAGGAGACCTAAATTTTTTATAGTAGTATAATTTATGTATTTTATGGGGATATATACATACGTACACACACACACATTTTTTAGTAAGGTTACTCGAACCATTGAGAATATTTGGTAGCCCTATGTTTTGAGAGAAAGAATCAAGTCTAGTCCTTTCTTCCACATAGAGTATGTAATCAAGCAAAATAAAGAAAATTCTTTTCTCTCCATGAACATAGGTAATCATTTATGGAACTATATAAATCTTTTTTTCCTGTGAGTGTGCATTTGTTTTTAATTACTTTCTCCTCTGTTTCAATTCACAATCCTATTTTTTTAGCAATATATATTCACATGAATAAGAAAAAAAACATAATTTTCTTTGTATTCATAGTTTTAATATTTGTCCCACTAGATAATTTGTAACCAATAATGCAAATTAGTTAGAGTTCAACTTGAACCCAATATAAAGATGAAAGAAGTCTACTCGAACCTATCCGACTCTCAAATTTTAAGGAGTTTAATATGAATCGAACTCAATTTGTCATGTTTTGTTTCAAATCTTAGGTTTGATTAGAATTGGCCATATTAAAATTGGGTTTGTATTTAACTTAATTTCAATGTTGCGTGATATTAAATAATCTAAATTCACCCTATTGAGTTTGTATTTAGGTTTGGTCAAGTTCAACCTAATTAAGTGGCACCCATATATATGGAATTTGTACATGAATGTATATATCTTTTCTTACATATGGGAGAGAGAAATTGGAACATTTCTGATGATACAGAATGAGTTTGAAAATTTATTTTTTATTTAATACTGTCTTTAAAATTTAGCTTTGTAAGAAAGTGATTTTTGTTAGATTCTACTTATCAAAAAAATTGTTAGAATCTTCAAACAATACTTTTATAATTAAAAATTGATTTTTTATTTTTATCAAAAACTGCTATAGTGGCATTTGGAATAAGCTTGGATAAACTATCCAAACCCGATTTCATACTCTACAGTAAGCAGCATTTTGGAAAGAAGTATAAACAATTTTTAGATATTTCAATTTTACAAAATATCTATAAAAACTTTCCAAATTTTTTATTTATTTTTAATTGAAAGTAGTTTACAAACGTCCTTGGCGTCCTCAAAACTATAGTTTTTTTTAAAAAGAATTAAACACATTTTCAAACACTACATCAGTCAAAGTAATACATATATGGCAAACGTAAAGTAAAAGTTGGATGCATTGGATCACAACACCTTTATTTTTTGTTTTTTTTACATTTTTTAATCCCCAAGTTGATATGCATCCACTGAACCAAAAAAAGAGAAATAAAATAAAATATAAAAGCAACAATAATATATAAATGTTAAAATGGGAAAAATTAAACCCTAAATTATTTTTAAGTCTCTATTTGAATTTATTTTTAAGTCCCTAGATCTCATTATCTATTATTTTCATATTTTTTTGAAAAACATTCGATAAGTTCATTGTTAACATTTCTATTTTTATCTCTCTCTTTTATTGATTGTAAACACTGTTAATATGATTAAATATATTGTTAAGACGGGAGACAGAGAATGACAGTAGAGAGAATCACCCGAGGGAATGAGTGACGAGAGGGAGGAGGTAACAGGAGGCCACATGTCGGAAGGGAGGGGTTGTCAATTTGTCATATGTGTGGATGAGAGAGAGAAAAAGATAAAAAAATAAGACAAAAGTGAAAAAAAGGTAAAAGATAAACCCATTAAATGGAAGAATCTAGAAATAATACCCAACTAATCTGGAGACCTAAAATAAATTCAAATGTTCCACGAACCTAAAAATAATTCAATGGTTCCCAAAGAATACATAATTAGTTTTAAAGGGAAAATTTCAAATAATCCCCCCAATAAACTGCCTAAAATCCATATAACCTCCTGAAAACATTTATGTAAATCCAAATAGTCATCTGAGTTAAAACTTTCATTGACAAATGAAGAATGTTTTGCTTGCCTAACTCTGACCGAAAACACAATATATGAAAAACTCATTACAGTGCATTAAAAATGTGAAAAATTCTATATAAATGATGATTTTACCCTTCCAAATATATTATAAAACCCTATTAGAGGGTTAAAATCGTTATTTACATAAAAAGTTCACATTTTTAACACAATGAAGTGAGTTTTTAATATGTTTTCAATCAATGTTAATTAAACAGAATATTTTCTATCTATCAATAAAAAATGAAGGGAGTTCGAGCAACTTACATTACATATATTTTTTTCCTAATTTAAAAGCATGAATTCCTAATAAACCCATCAGCATCTCAATGAATGGTCCAGGTTCCCCACCCCACCTCCTATAAAATCCCCCACCCAAAATTCCCCCAAAATAAAGAATCTCCCACAAACCATCCCCCCCACCAAAAAAAAATAAAAAAATGAAGATCGTCCCTGGACAAATCCGGACCGTCCACGACTGCTCGGAAGCGGATCACCAGCCGTTGATCCCGGGCCTCCCCGACGAGATCGCTGAGCAGTGCCTCCTCCGCCTCCCCTACCCCTACCACTCCCTCTTCCGCTCCGTCTCCTCCGCCTGGAACCGAACCCTCTCAAACCCTAACTTCCTCTCCTCCAAGAAAACCCATCCCTACCTCTTCATCTTCTCCTCCGACCACCGCAACCACCACCGCTGGCTCTCCTTCGACCCCCGCCACCGCCGCTGGTTCACCCTCCCCCCACCCCCTTCCCCCTCCCCCCCAATCGGCTTCGCCACCGCCGCCGACTCCCGCTCCGGCTCCCTCTTCGTCCTCGGCGGCCTCCTCTCCGACGACTCCGCCGCCCCCCTCCGCACCCTCCTCTCCTACTCCGCCACCACCAACTCCTGGTCCGCCTCCCTCTCCCCGATGCCCACCCCCCGCTCCTTCTTCGCCGCCGGCGCCGTCAACGGCAAGATCGTCTCGGCCGGCGGCGGAGGCGTCGACGTCTACGATCCGGCGGAGGATCGGTGGACGACGTCGTCCGCGGCGGGGAACGGAAGGTGGGGCGGACTGGGAAAGTACGACGCGGCGGTCGTGAAGGGGCGGATGCACGTGACGGAGGGGTGGACGTGGCCGTTCAACAGCTCGCCGAGGGCGGGCGTGTACGACGCGGAGGGGGACACGTGGCGGGAGATGAAGGTGGGGATGCGCGAGGGATGGACGGGGGCGAGCGTGGTTTTGGAGGGGGGACGGCTGGTGGTGGTGTCGGAGTGCGGGGAGAGGAGGCTGAAGGTGTACGAGGAGGGGATGGACTCGTGGGCGTACGTGGAGGGGGAGGGGGTGCCGGAGGAGATTGGGAGGCCGTACGCGGTGGGAGGGGCGGAGAGGACGGTGTACGTGGTGGCGGGGGGACTGGATGTGGGGATTGGGAGGTTGGGTTGTGATGGGAAGGGTGGGTGGAGGGTGGAGTGGGAGGTGGTGAAGGGACCTAAGGTTTTTGAGGGTTGGGTTCCTCAGCATTGTCAGGTGTTGTATGCTTAATTAGAAAGATTGCTTCTTTTTTTTTTGTTGTGTTTTTTGGTTTGGGTTGTGTGTGTGTGTTTGAATGTGATCGTGTATGTTGTTGGTTGGGTTTTTGAGTTTTATGATGGATTGAGAGTATGAATTTGTGGTGTTTTTGATGTGGTTCATGAATTTTAGGGGGTTGGGTTTGAAACTAGTTGTAAAACTGATTCTGTTTCTACAAAAATAGTTTCATAGTTTTCACTTTTCATATAGATGTCCAGATTTGAATTTTTTTAAAAATTTTTTTGGTTTTGGAGAAAACAAAGCTTGATTGAAAGAGGAATTAAAAAACTCTTTTTTTTTTTTTTTTTTTTTTGGAGAAGACCCAAACAAGAACCACTGTTGTGTGTTAGGTGTTACGTCACTGAAACACATAATTGATGAAAGAAAGAGTGGGGCATTTTATTTATCTTTTATAAATCCTTCTAATTTATCTATGATCTTCAATATTATATTTTTAAGTGAGAAACATTCACTGTGAAATAGTTATTAATTATATCTAAATAACTTATATTGTTAATCAAACAGGGTTGAGGATTTGGGATTCCTTTTTTATTTTTTATTTTTACTTTCCATGGAGGAGAGTGACAAAGACACTGATGACAGTGGGTCGGAATCGTGTGGACTCGGCAACCCTTGAAAGGCCGACGGTTAGCCGAAAGGGGTTAATTCATGGGACCCATTTTTTTTTTTATCATCGACTCTTTATCTCAGCCATTTATCCCTGTGTCAAACTAGGTTTAATGATATTAGATTTGTTTTGCATATCCATCAATGATAATATAATTCAGACCATATCTCATTCACATTAAACCACAGTGATTAAAAGTGGTGCTGTGGAAAAAAATATTGAAAGGGGCCCAAAAAAGAAAATCAAGAGAAGAAAACTTTGATTAGTTTTTTAGTGAAAAAATTATGTTAAATCATTTATTATCCCATGTGACATAAAAAAACATGGTAATTGTCCACATTTTGAGGTAAAAAATGAGGATAGTTTGTTCTAGTAAAAGATATAATGGACTTTGTCTTAATTTTTTATTTCTATTTTATAAAATTGGGATAACATTTATGATTACCCTTCACAAAAAAAAAAATGTTTCACTAAACAATATTAATACCTTATTAAAAGGAAGGGCAAAAAATTTGATATTTTTTAAATAAATTAAAAGTTATTCATATTTGATTCAAATGTAAGATTGAGGATAAGAATACAAAAAAATAAGGATAATAAAAAACATTATCAAATGTAAATATGAATAAAAATAATAATTTTTTTATCTCTATAAATTAGATTAACTTATCTAAAAAGCTTATCATTTTATCAAACTAGACCTCAAGAATTACCGTGATTGTTTTTGCTTTCTTTACTCCTATGATCCTATCAGACATCGTTTGCTTGCTTTGAAAGTCGTTTTTGAAAAATGAAACCCTAAATGAAAAACGAATTTTTTTCTTTTTTAAAAAAATATATATTTATTTATTTAAATAAATATTTCACATTTTTCATGATAATAATAAAATGGTTAGATGTATCATTTTATATACTATTAAAAAGTGACCTGGCACCAAATCAAATGTTGTGTGTGGACGGTATGGACCCACGCCACATTTGTGATTAGCATCATCGGCGGGCGGCTCACGGAACCATAGTATTCAATGCATTTCTTTGTTAGTGATGTCATGTCAAGAACCGAAAAGGCAGATCTCCAGAAAATATACATTTGATACTTGATAGCACATGATAATGACTCACTAGCCTCTCAAAAAATACACATACTCTGAATCTGAAAAATGAAAATATTTAATACAAAACCATTCACTGTTCACAATTTGATCATACAACCTTAAAAATTGAAATAAACTACATTCCATTCTAATAACACATGATAATTCATAAATCCAAATTTCAACCTCCAGTTTTTTTATGATTACATAATCTTGCTTTCCTAGCATATCACATTATCACCTCAACTAATTTCATATTTGAACATATTGATTATCTAAATTTCAATATTAATATCAAACTACCATCAAAATTTGAGATGTATGGATACTAAAGTGTTTGATCGAGCGCGCATGCGCGCGCACACACAAAATAAAACAATAACTTAATTTATAGCCATGTGTTGTTAAAGTTTTTTTTTTTTTTTGTTTCCTTTGGATTAAGATATTCCAAAAAACAAAATCTAGGGAGCAAACTTAATGAAAATCCATATTCATAATCCAGGAAGGGAGAAAAAAACTAATCAGTGCTGAGAAGCAAAGTTAAAATCACTGGGATGTGTCCACACAGTAGACATGCTATCCTTACATGTAGAGCCCCTCAGGGACTCCTTCCTTCTTCTTGAACATGACCTTCTCCTTGGCCTTCTTAAAGTCTACATGAGTTACCTGAAACATTGAAGTAACACTCGTATGCATGTAATGAATATGCACCAAACTATGTAAAATTCAGTAAAATACGACATTTTACTATTTAACCTCACCTTCATTCGACGCTCTCTCAAGGCAAGCAAACCGGCCTCCGTGCAGATTGCTTTGATGTCAGCCCCGGAGAATTCATCCTTCGTCATCACAAACTCTTCCAAGTTAACATCATCCGCTAGTGTCATCCTTGATGTATGTATCTGCATGAAAAAATGCAATATCATAACTCTGGTATACTAGAACTAATTTCCTTTGGCAAATAGTATATGGATACCTGGAAAATACGCCTTCTAGTTTTTATATCAGGAAGGGGGAATTCGATTTTCCTATCAATTCGGCCAGGGCGGAGCAACGCAGGATCTAGGCTTTCGATTCTGTTTGTCGCCAGAATGACCTTGACATCTCCTCTCGAGTCAAAACCATCCAACTGGTTAAGCAATTCCAACATGGTTCGTTGAATTTCACGCTCTCCGCCTGAGTGGGCATCGTACCTGCAAGTAGAGACTTTAGTTGAAGTACTACTTAAAAAGAGGGGTCATCACACGAATGTGAGAGAGAGTGTTTCCATGCCTCTTGGTGCCGATTGCATCTATTTCATCAATAAAAACTATTGACGGAGAGAGGTCATCAGCTACCCTGAAAAGCTCTCTCACTAATTTTGGACCATCACCCAAGTATTTCTGAATCAACTCACTTCCTACAACTCGTAGAAATGTCGCAGATGTTGAGTTGGCCACTGCCTGTTAAAGAAAATAACTCATACACAACTCAAGCAATGGTAACTAAATGGCAATAAAAGACAGTAAAAAATGACCAGTAACTTGATTTTTAGAATACTTCCAAGGAGATGATTCAAAACAACCTACACAGAATAATCTACTATCAAGAATCTCCAAAAACTCCAAATATTATATTTTTTCAGTAGTTAAGCCAGTGTTCAAACAGAAAGGTCACCACATACACACAGTAAATTTCATGCATGCGTTAAAATAATGATGAACCATATAGAGTCATGTACAAATGGGTCTAAAAAAATAGATGCAGTAACACTAGCAATTTTTCCGCAACAGAGCAGCTTGGCTAACAAGCTATCGACCATTTTCATATACATGTTTTTCTATTGTTATGAGAGAAGAGAAACACTGAAATGTTGGAATTACATACAAGATATCATGCTGGTGCATATTATATCAAATGATCATGTTTGTTTTCATGAGTGATTTTCGTTCAACAGTGCTCTATCAGAATGTGTGTCAAAAGTTTCACATGACAAATATGATGGTAATCTATTCTTTTGCAACTAAAAGTAACATAAATTTCAATATACCCAAATACCCAATGATGAAATCAAATAGTGAAATTTTCTACCATCATTCACAAGCATAGTTGTCTAGGCGGCTAGGCGAGCCTAGGCGGTGGCCAACCGCCTAGCTGCATAGGCGCGCCTAGGCGGTGCTTAATTAAGATTTTATTATTTAAATTGATAATTATATTAAAGTTATTTATCTGTTTATCCATTCTTTAATTTTTCAGGAATACTACTTAAAATGAAGAATGTTATTTATAAATAAAGAACACATGGATGTAATTTATTGGTGCATATCCATTTCAACAAAATTAATATAATCTAACCCTAATGCATTAAAGAATGAGAAAAGAGGGGAGAGATTATGAGATAAAAGTTCAGAAATTTTGAGAGAGATGAGGGAGAGACAAAAAAATAAAAAAAGACTCACTTGGGACCAGGAGAATTTGCTGCACCATTGGGTGGCAGGGTAGGTGATGTTTCAATTTGGATCTTTTTTTTTTTAGGTTAGGCGAGAGATTGGGCAGACTAGGCGTGATTAAGGCGGACTAGGCGTGATTGAGGAGCCCAGGCGGGCCTAGGCGCCTGCTTAATTAACATGTCATTAGGCAGGCGATCGCCTAGGCCCATCTGGACCGCCTAGTCGCCTAGGCGGCACCTAGGCGTCGCCCAGACGGCACCTAGGCGTCGCCCAGACAACTATGTTCACAAGAGACTATAGTCATGGTGAAAACACAACTTTAAAAAAAAAAGAAAAAAACACTATTTGAGATTCTGGATCATGCGTTGTTTGGTCCATAATGGTTTCTAATATCTAGATAACCTAGTGATTACAATTGCTCTCTAAATCCCTAAATTTGATTTGTTATTTTATTTTATTTTTTGAAAAAAATCAGTAGGTATCCTACCACATTTTATTCAACCCTGAATGTGTTTTTCCCTATGATCTATTGCATACATATGACAGGTGACATATACTATTGCACATTTGGAAAACATTCAGAACAGAGAGATCGGTTTCCATTTATAAATCGACGATCACTGAAGTTCAAATTCTAAGGGGCCACGAAAGGGCAAAAACAGAATGGGCAAAATGTGGAACCCAGTATGAGGCAGGGTTTATATACTAGAGATAAAGATGGAAAACCCACCACAAAAGAGAAGCAACAAGATTATGCATTCGAACAACTATAGTCAAAACAATCAAACGAAAGAAAGAGAATAATATTGACCTTCGCAAGCAAGGTTTTCCCTGTTCCAGGTTCTCCATAAAGTATGACGCCTTTGGGGGGTTTGATACCAATGTCTTCATACAACTCGGGATGTGTAAGAGGTAGCTCAACTGCTTCTTTAATTTCTTGAATTTGGGCATCCAATCCGCCAATGTCAGCATAAGACTCAAGTGGCGCTTTCTCTACCTTCATCACTGAAACCATTGGATCAACTTCGTCTTGAAGAAGCCCAACAACGGAAAGAACCTACGAAAAACCATGAGGTGCACATATGAAGTTGAAAAGCACATTGTCATGTTGAATCTATTTCATCCGTTAAAGGAAGCAAATACAAAAATAGATGTTAAATGGAAAAAAAAATAGATTGGACTTTTTTTTTTTTTTTTGGGGGGGGGTAGGATTCTTGCCAGTTTGTTAAAAAAAAGGATCTTTTTTTTTTAACTGGAAAAGGTTGGCTATTATTAACAATGGAGTACATAGACCATAAGAAGTGGAAAGTAACAAGTGAGCGACAATAAAAAGGTAGACCAGAGGTATACAAGTGGCCACCCAAAAAAATCAAGTCAGGCCTCGTTGAGCAAATGGGCCCCCTTCCAAGGAGATACTAGAAAACTCCTGCACAATTTCCCCCAATTCACGATAAGCCACTCAACAAAGTCCCACAATCTCTTGGCAATAGGGGTAGCGCCATCAAATATGGCTTTATTCCTTGCCAACCAAATGAACCAGACAACCGCAAGAACAAGAATTTGGGAGACCTTGGCTTTCACACTCAGGTCACCTCTTCTTCTCAAATGTTTCCCAGCTATCCACATTTGGTCCAAGTGGAGAAGCAACAATGAAGCCCAAATATAGAACCAATTAAACAAGCATTTCAGTATGTCAGGTAAACATATGATTTAAGACCACCTTTAAAACATTAAAAAAAATATACAAGATTTATATATGCTCAGCCGCAACAGTACACTCCAACACTAAAAACTAGTTTTGTACCTACTCCTACACTTTTCTAATTCCCTGGTGCATCCATGTATCAAAAGCAGTGCACCAATCCCACCATATTTTCCATACTTAAAAGAGTATAATCTTCACTTGTTCCAAAATCCTTCTAGATGAATTAAAAGTCACCTGTGAGCCTGTGAAAACCCTTACCAAAAATCCAATCCAACCCAGAACTTCTAGATTCCCTTTCGCTTTGTACAATCTTTTTTTCCAGCAAAAGTAAAATTTTATCGATAAATCCAAACAATTATGAAGAGAACAAAAAATAAAATTGACAAAGACTTGCTTGATTTTGTAGTCATAATCTTTACAACGCAAATAAACTCGAACCCTTTCATGGGTCCAAGTCAAACTTCATAGCCCTTCAAATATCTAATGATATGCATATGACGCTTCCAAAATAAGTGATTTGGCATGATGCACTTCAACTGACTACCAGCAGAATGATCCATGTGCCATTTACTATGATGACCTGTTGGCAGGATTCAAGTTTTTACATGGCTCTAATTCAGATCCATAGACCTCTAAAATGTTTCTCATGTAGCCCCTAACTTTCCCTTGTCTCCTTTGTTGGGGGCTTTTGCATAATAAAATTGCTCCAACCTGTTATCTCAACCAATAAAAAAACCCACCTCATTCTCCACAAAATATGTTCAGTGAAAGAGTGGAAATCCGTTGCTAAGTATTAACTCAACCTCATCTGATACTCTACAAAAATGATAAAGTTTCAGACTGACAACCATAAAATTTAGTACCTTTTACAGCACTCAAAGGATCCCCATTAATTGCCTCTGATTGAACTGCAAACATCAATGCGATTTTAAACCTTGGATCAGATCTTTTTTCCATAATGCACATACTTCACCAAGGCAATCTTCACATACAAGTATAGAAAATATTGTCCTCACCCTGCAATTTTTCTCTTAAGAAATGCTTATTCTTATTACCAAAATTTCAGACCATCACAAATCCAACAAAAAAAATAATGCTTTCATTTTTGTCAATGACTATCAGTATACAAAATCAAACAATGAGCCCCACGACCTCAGAGTCCTCAGACAATGTTTCCCCACTATCACAGCCACGGTTCAACCTCCCCTAATTGACTAGCATTCAAATTGATCCACAAAAACCCTAAACTGACAGTGCATCAAATTTAACACTTGCACTTTCTTTCCAACAAGCCACACTTCTATCTCAGACGTCCCCCTTCCGAATGCCAAAACCACCAATCACGGAACAACAAAACCAAACCCTAGATCCCACTCAATCAATCACAAAAACCCTAATTTTCCAGATCCAAAACCAATTCCACAAAAAATCCACCAACACCCTAAAATTCCAGATCCACGATTCAAGAGTAGACGCACCTTGTTATGCATGAGTATGGAACACCCCGGCTCGAGCTGGTCCTTGTCGACGAACGACAGGATCCCGACGTAATACTCAGGCCCGACAGAGGACGAGACGATCGCGTGATTCTCGTCGATGAGCTCCTCGAGATTCCCGACGCTCATCGGCGACCCCCTGAGATCGTCGACCTTCGACCGGTCCTCCTCGTTCTTGTCCTCCTGAGGCTTCAGCCTCTCCTGGTTGGTGACGAACTCCTCCTCCATCAGGAGGTAGTCCTTGATCCGCTCGAGCTTCAGGAGGCGGAGCTTGCACTTGGTGATGGGAGTCACCGTCGGAATCCGCGCCGCCGCCTCGGATCCCTTCTGCTTGCGCTGCTTCCGGCCGACGCGACTCGGCGGGGCCGCCGGCTCGAACTTCTTGTCCTTCTTGTCGCCGTCGCCGGATCCGTGCTTGCGGTCTCCCGGGAGCCCGCCTTGCTTGTTGAGGCCGCCGGGAGTTCCCTGTCCCATGCTTCTTCTTCTTCTTCGCTTTTTTTTTTGTGGGGTTTTGAAGGATTGCTTGTGGGAGGGGAGAGAGAGAGAGAGAGAGAGAGGGTTTAGGTACTTCAGGTCTTGTAGACGGAGAGATGATAAAGTCGGTACTGATAAGAGATCGATATGAGTTCGGCCCATTTAATGAAATGGTCGTCTCAAAGGCCCATTCATGACAGCCCATCCAGGCCCCTTCATCTCCTCCGCCGGACCACCTCCCAGTCTCCCACTCTTTTATCCGACGAAAATGTTACGTTCAGCCCAGTTTTGAAATTTTTTTTATCTATAATTATTTAAGCAGTTTTGGTTAAACGATTGAACATTTTTTGCACAGAAGTTGTTTTTGTAACTATACAAACAAGCAGTTTTACTGTAACAACTCCCTGCAAGCAGATTCAGAAAATAGTATTCAAAAGCTGTGTTTTTCTAAAAGCTATAGGAAGGTGAACTTCTTGTAAAATCAGTTTTAAAATTAGAATCCTATAAAATTAGTTTTGCAATTATACAACCAGTTGCACCATTAATAAAGAATGTTCTTTTATGAACATGAATATATATTCATATAAGTGAAAGCATTATATTTTTATGTTTCTCATAATAGACTATAAGATAATGGGACATATACATATTATAATAATAACAACAATAATAATAATAATTATTATTATTATTATTGTTATTATTATCTAACAATAAAATATTAAAATAATATTTTAATACAAAAAAATGATTTTTATAACTATTATTAAGATTAAGTATATCAAAGCGCTTTTAACATTTATTTCCAGGCATATGATATCACACGTTATCTATTCGTGGAAAAGATAATTGAGATAGTTGATTCACAAAAACAACATGATATGAATTTGGTTTTTCGTTTTTGATTAATCATCAAATTAATTAAACTATGATTTTTTAAATCATATTTATATTGTTTTATTATATCTACACATTTTTATACATTTTATGTATATCAATAAATCTTGTACATACTAACTATCTTCTCTGTGTGTGTAACTAATATGGATATCTCGAAAATTATATAATTACCAGCGTGATATTTATCTAACATACATTTTAATGTACCACCGTACGAATGGAAACAATTTTCGCCCATCCACCCACGTTAGCACCAAAGATAGTTAGAAACAACAATGGGTCATTTTTAGATAGACCCCTAGTTTTTAGAATTTTACAAAAGAACCACTACATGTGTTATAAACAAATCCCTTGTATTTATAATTAGGTCTCTAAAAAAATGGCTAATTTTGTCTTTTCTTTGGTTTTTTGCAAATCCACCCCCATATTCTACCAGTTTCACAACTAGACCCTATCTGTGTTATAAACATGTCCCTAATCCAAATTCCAAGATTTACAAGCAGATCTGTAATCTCAAAACATGATTTTTTAGACTTCAAATTTCATGAAAAGATACTCATGAAATTATAAAATATAAATATTTTAGTCACATTAATAAATAAACCCATTAAAATACCTATAAAATTATAAAATATAAATATTTTAGTTATATTAATAAACATAAAAATTACAAATAGAATCAGATCTATTTAAACTCATAAAATTATTGATGGATGTCTTGCTTTTAAATTTAAAACTTGTTTTGTTTCTTTTTTTTAATTGATTTTGGATCTATATGTATCAAAAAAAATTTAGATGTGAAAATAATTATTTTTTTAGTTTTTTTATGGCAATGTTTTTTTAATATATTAGTAATATAGGATGGATTCCATAAATGTAGTTTTTTTGTCAAATCATGTAAGTTTTCATCTCATGTAATTATAATTTTGCTTCATTTTTTCTATTTTGATTCGTAACAGAGTAATCTTCAATGTATAACAAATTTATTAGTTTATCGTGTTTATCTGTTTATTGTTATCTTGTTTAATATTTTATTTTGAATTGTTAACAATGATTGTTTGTTCTATTCGTTTCTATTTATTAAAAAAATTATATTTATTCAATTCTTTTTATTGGTGTTGTTTGATTGTTATCTTGTTTAATATTTTATTTTGAATTGTTAACAATGATAATTTGTTCCCTTCGTTCTTATTTATTAAAAAATTATATTTATTCAATTCTTTTTCTTAGTGTTGTTTGATCAAATGATTGACTGGTTTACATATAATCTTATTGGATAAAGATTTAATTTTAATCCAATGTTCTTACAATAGCTCACAATTTTTGGGTTCGATAATGTTCCTCATATTCTTATCACGTTACGGCTATTTTTTATATTGAGAAGTTAATATTACTTATTTATGTTTGTTATTACGCGCATTGCGGTCCTTGACTGGTTTTTTATAATGCACGATTCAAAATTCAAACTGGCATTTTATAAAGCCATCCCATCCGTTCGATGA
Source organism: Acorus calamus (assembly GCA_030737845.1). Classification (NCBI taxonomy): domain Eukaryota; kingdom Viridiplantae; phylum Streptophyta; class Magnoliopsida; order Acorales; family Acoraceae; genus Acorus; species Acorus calamus. The sequence goes on from CM060874.1 coordinate 681,672, forward strand.
TTGAACCCTCTGTTTAACGGCCCAGATGAAACAAAAAAATATCCGTTAAAACATCTTAACGGTCATCATCAAATTCTCTTTAAATACTACAAAAAAATTAAAAGGAAAAAATGCATATAACCCCCTATAAATTGGCTGATATCCATATAACCCCCTCTATTTCATGAAAATCCATATAAACCCCTGAAAGTTGTCATGGTTAAACAAATACCCCCTGGGTTAATTTGCCATCAAATTATCAAGAATATTTCTAGAATATTATGTAATGTGCCGTTAGTTTGAAATTATATGTGCAGATAACCCCCTGAATTTATAAAAAAAATCCAAAAACCCCCCTCCAAAAGACCAAATTGTCCTTTTACACAGAGTGAAAAAGACTTTTCTTCCCTCCCAACGGTCATTTTTCTTACCGTTGGGAATGCTGGAATTTGTTATTTGGTTAATGGATGTTATCTGAACTGGAATGCAAGAATTGGGAGGCTATTCTGAACTGCAATCACAATTGGAGATGATGAAGTGGTGCTGCATTGGGCAGGGTTACAATAATTGGGACTAAACATGGAAGCAAATGAGAATGAACTGATTTAAATTGGAATTCAAGACCTGTAACACCCTGTAATAAAACTTGACTTTCATTCGCACTGAAAATAAGTCGTAGCATTCAACCTGTTACAGACTCCACAACACACTAAAATAGATTTACATTGAAAATAACTCACAAATGTAAAACATACAGACTTGGTTCACTGTTTGTTAGCAGTTCCACAATACACACACAGAACATGAAAGTTTGATAACCAACTCCACAACACACAGACAGTACAGTGTTTGATAATGAAAAAACTCTACAACAGTGAATATGAAAATAGATGCAACTCCCTCCATCCACGTGGGCATGTCCAGACAACCTTGATTTGGGAAAAACTTCAAACTCCATCTACCACCTGTAATAAAAATGTGATATATGTTAATATTTGTAATGAACACGTGTATGAAATCAGGCAGATTAATATATACTTACAGGTGCTTTACTTTTTACTATCCCCCCTCTTTGCTCGCATCTTTGTTGTTCCACTCATTGAAGATGATGGCTTATAAACCCCTCACCTTGGTGGACGTACTCCTAATGAATTGCCTCTTTTAACTCCTTGATTAGCTTGGAATCCACTAGAAGAACATATATATTAGTTATAACAGTAAAACATGTTCATTATATTTTGTATTGAATATATATATACCTAGTGGTTCCCATATCGTGCATACTCATAGAAACACTTCCTTAAATAAACTTCCTTAAATAAACCCAAATTAATCCATAAACTGTGACATAATATGTAATGTCAATAAACATCCCTTAAAAACCCAATTCCCTAATAAACCCAATTCCAACTTAGTAGTGTGCCATAAGTGATTTAAATTAACTCAACAAGATGGTCATTACCATATAACAGACCTTACATCTATGTGGAACTAGCTTTGAGGATCAAAGCATGATTCATTATCATTCAAGTTTTTTTAGCAAGTACAACCAGCTCATTCCTTAAATAACTACAAACCAAACTCAAGCAGACAATTCACGGATGCAAATTTTTTGCATTATGAGAACAACAAAAATTAAAACCCACCAAATCCTTCTATCAATCATAATTCTCAAAATAAATAAACAAATAAATTGCAATCCACAATAAATTTTAGGGCATCCCACAAGCATTTTAGGGCATCTAAAATTCAGTTTAGGGCATCCACAATAAATAAACATTGCATCCCCACATCCTCTATCCTACATTGCAATCCACAATTCAATCACACAAATATTGATCAACAAGTATTTTAGGGTATCAATAGCAAACATTTTAGGACATAAATAACAAATCATTTGAGGGCAGCACTAACACATCATTTAGGGCATCTATAACAAGCATTTTAGGACATAAATAATAAATCATTTGAGAGTATCAATAACAGACATTTTAGGGCATCCATATGAAGCATCAAAGAACACCAATATTCATACTTCACCACCAGAATGATGACGATGAGGGAACGGAAGAAAATGGGATGACAGAGGAGACCTACAAAAGGGGGATTGTAACCGGCCGACAGAGGCTGAGGGAGGAGATCAATGTGCCAACGTTCGGTGAGAATCCATTCTGTCGTGTCGCCGTTGAGTGTTGAGAGCAAGGTGAAGATTTGGGGTTTGGACGAAAAAAAAGGGACACTGAAGGTTCTTCTCGGGTTTCTTTTTGGAAGAGAGAGAGAGAAAAAATAACATGTCTAATGGTTTCTCTAAGTGGTATGTATGAAAGGAGAGGGATAAAACTGTCATTTACACATGTGTGGTTAGTTTAACTGGCCTATGGTTACATCATGTTAATGGCAGGGGGCAGATGCATTTAACCACAACTTTCAGGGGGTTATATGGATTTTCAAAAAATAGAGGGTTTTTATATGGATATCAGCCAACTTATAGGGGGTTATATGCATTTTTCCCAAAATAAAAATATCCAAACAACTCTAATTAAAAAATCATTTCCCGATAAATCGTTTTGTCATCTTTGCTATATCTTCATGAAAATCCCCTTTTTTAACTTCTAGTTATCATACATCTTTGTGTTATTGCCGATTGAAGCTGGTCAAGCATATGATTTTCCAAACAACCACATTGAGCAAACTTTATAGCGACGTAAAAGGCTCAGGTGCATTGATTGTGCAATTGCGCAGATTGTTCAATTGCGCATATTCTGTGATTGCAGAAAGCTGTTTTTGTAATTGCGTAATCAAATAGTTTTAATGTAGCAGCTTCATATAGACAGATTTCAGATAAATAGTATTCAAAAAGCTGCGATTTGAAAAAACTAAAGGGAGGGGGTGAGCTTCATGGGTAATTAATTTTAAAACTCAGATTTTTGTTGAATCAATTTTGCAATCGCGCAACCAAACGCATCTTAAGACACCGTTTAGTTGCATGATTGAACAACTTTTGCGTTTGTAGGAAACTGCTTTTACAATCATGCAACCAAACAGTTTTACTGTAATAGCTTTCTACAGACAGATTTTAGGTAAATAGTACTAAAAAACTACGATTTTCAAAAGCTAGAAAAGGACAGCTTCTTGCAGAATCAATTTTAAACTCAATATTTATAAAAAATCAGTTTTATAATCTCGCTACTAAACACTGCCTAAAAAGATTGAAATTTCTAATTTAAATCAAGCTCACATTTTTTAATATGTAACCTGAATCACTCGATCCGAGCGCACACAATTTTTGGCACACACAAGTTTTATGGTGTATTCTATTAGCACTAATTGTTTTTCACTAATGGTTCCACAAATCGAGTAGCAAATCAGAAAGTCACTGAAGCGAAATAAAGATTGATATGAATTAAGAACACAAATGTTCATGAAGATGTCTGAAAACTCCACTGACTTTATTGTCAAGAGTTTTTTTTATATTTTAAATCGGATAGATCTTTTGTGGCTGTTCTTATAGTCAAGGTCAAGAGCATTTTGTGCATCATCAATACGTTTATTAGTCAATCACACAGGATACATACACAAAGTGTTGTATTTTAATTTGTCAAAATTGAAGATTTTATTCAACTTTTCTTGTTACATGTGTGCAACAGAAAATATGGTTCGAAGTATCTGCGAATTTCTTAGAGTGGGCACCTCACAAGTGCAGCTCAACTTGTCCACTCAATTCTGATGATAATTCCATGAAACCAAATTTTTCTGAGGCCTCTAAAAATTGTTGCAACTCTTTGAAAACAACCCATATCAAAATCAGTGGCTCAAGAAGCACAATTAGTCCAAAAGAGTCTCTCTCTGTCACACTGTCTTCGAAGACCAATTATTCAAAATCAATGCCATCAAAGGATACACCACCTGTGTAGGCCATGGCTTCAATAAGTTCATGCATTCTCCATCACCAAATATGACAGCCTCTTCTGTGGGCCTTTAATTTGATTCCTCCTCCGATGTGCATAAGATGAGAGTGATTGCTTGTCGGGTCCTTTTTAGGGCAAGCAGGGTCTGAATATTATGGGATGAAATATATGATTCCAAATTAATAAACAATCTAACTAATTATCCAAAGTAAGAACGATTTGCATCATTTTTTTCATGTTGAAGAAAGTTTGTCATTGAACTTGGTGAGTCTTCGTTTATCATTTTTTTAGAGATGTATAGGGGTAGAAAATGAGCCGAGTTGCTCGAGCTCGTTCGATTAGACAAATGAATCGAGTTTGAATAATTTTTAAAGATCAATTATAAATGAGCCGAATTAGGCCACAGGCCCATATGAGCTCATTTATTTAAAAGAAAAGGTGAGGAAAAAA